>QLOY01001208.1:0-47978 GCA_003313965.1 Megacollybia marginata
TATTGAATCTGAGTCAGAGGCATATGATCACGAAGGATCCATGCAGTGCTTTGAGTCTGGGCCAGTTTCAATGAACCCGTCCTACCCAGGTTCTCTCTAGGTTCTCTCTCAATGTCTCCGCTGAGGGTCGCATGCTCTAGCGAACGTCTCTAGCTTTCCAGCGATGTAAATAAGTCACTTATTACGCGTTTACCTCACACGAGGATCTGTGACATCAATCTTTACGACTATCCGAACTCGGCTAACCTGGCTAACCTACTCGGAT
Organism: Megacollybia marginata; assembly: GCA_003313965.1. NCBI lineage: Eukaryota > Fungi > Basidiomycota > Agaricomycetes > Agaricales > Porotheleaceae > Megacollybia > Megacollybia marginata. The sequence goes on from QLOY01001208.1 coordinate 266, forward strand.
GTTTCAACGCGGATCCCTCCCGTGCTTCCGCTGGGTCTCTAAGTACGTCTTGTAGGACTAGTCGATATTTACTATATGGTGTATTCTTTCTTTAGGTGAATCTAGGTGGTAGTTTGATAGTCCGCGAGCCCTGTCTCTCGATCGGGTGTACCGTTCTTAGCATACCGCTGCGGGCGCTAGTCTTAGCTTTGAGTCGGATACAATAAGGCAGTACTATCAAGTACTATCTCATTCGTCTCAACTCTGGTCTATATTTGGTCTATTGGAGTGTTCAGCGGGCTTATTACTCCCAGCTACACTATGGAACGCTTCCAGCGGACGGTTGTACCTCCACGGGAGTCTTTCCCACGTTTATTTAGAGGCTGGTAGTGCCGAATCGAAAGATTTCAGGTCTGGAACAAAAACCAGCCTATCACCGAAAGGCATGAAAGATCTTCGTTGATCAAAAACCTTATCTCAAAAAGGTTGTGAGACACTTCGGTATGCTTAATTGCAAACGTGCCGATACTCCACTGCCTTCAGGCTTTAAACCGGTGATCAATACCGTGGAAGTCGACCCACAACTTCGAACGAAGTATCAGCAAGTGATCAGATCATTACTTTACCTTTCACTCGGAACACGGCCTGACATCACTTACGCTGTGATTAAACTAGCTCAGTATAGTAGTAATCCATCAGTTGTGCATTACAAAGCAGCATTAACAGTGGTGCACTATATTGCATGGACACCGGACTATCGTCTAGTGTTCGATGGAAAGGCTAATGATGGCCTATGCTGCTGGGCAGATAGCGATTGGGCTACAGATGCTGATACCAGACGATCTCAAATGGGGTATTGGCTAGCTCGCCTGTGTGCTGGAGCAGTCATACACAAAAGACGGTTGCTCTGTCTTTGACTGAGGCAGAGTACATGGCTCTATCAGACGCCACAAGGCAGATCAGATGGATCCAGTCCCTATTTGGTGAAATAGGGTTTAAAATATCAAAAACGCCACTTATTGGTGACAATATGGGTTCACTCTTTAAGGCATCCAATCCAGTAGTGGATAAACGCACTAAACACATTGACATCAAGTACCACCATATACTTGAATGTGTGGATAAGGGAATCATCGATATATTATTTACTCCCACAGATGACCAAGTCGCCGATATTTTAACCAAGAACCTTACTCGGGTTAAGTTCGATCATTACCAGACAAAACTCAGGATTGATGCTCGAAGCACTAAATAAGCAGCTTCTTACCACACATCGAGCAAGGGCGGGTGTTACGACAGTATCGTCCTCATGTATTGATATCTGTATTGCAGCATATGGTACATGTTAATTACTGCTTGCACAGTAAACAGAAGCACACGTAGCATGCGCTACAGAAGGCTCTCCGCAGCTAACCCTTTGACCAGGGTATAGGGTACTGTAGATAAGGACTCAGTATATAAACTGGCCTGTATTCGTAGTTTACAGTAACGAGATCTCTTCTGCTCTCTTCTGCCTCAACAGCAACTTACTCAAGTAACCTCAAGACCTAACTACTCGGTAAGACAGTACATTCGTCCTGTACACACATTGCTGCTCGACAATCCACGCATCCAAAATTTCGAGATCTGCATCCTCTCTGGTGCCCTCTTTATCCTCTCAGCCTTCCCCATGCCTATCTGTATTAAATGATAAATCATTGCGCATACGAGAACCTTGTCAATCTTCTGTTGGTCTCAAGGGAGGTGCAGCATTGTGGCACATGACATGGGGTACAGGGAGGGAGGGGTCCCGAGCCAGCCAAAATTTATAAATGAAGGTCCAGCCCAAACAAGCTTCCGGTGGCTTGGAAAGCTTCAAAATGCACCTGTAATACTTCTAAAAGCATAAATACACTGTAATAGACTACATTTATACATGCCTAGCCAAAAAGTGTATGTGCTGCCAGTCTGAAAGCAAACTTTCCCCATCTAACAAACATACCCAGTACAGATTACCCACCTGGAACCATTCTCAAGTGTGAAAAATGTAAAACACCTACAAGCTAGGAGCGGGAGGGAGCTACAATCTCCAGCAGCATATGAACTCTGCTGCCTGTCGAGCTGCTGCTAGCAAAGCAACACAAAAAAAAGACAGCACACTCCTTGGATTCCTACAAAAGAAAAAACCATCAGTTCCTTCAAAAGCACCAACATTGTCTAACTTTCATGCACCCAAAATTGTGAAATCGGCAAACCCACCGTCTAAACCCCCTCTATCCTCTTTGTCTCCTGATGAAGCCTTTCCTACCCCATCTCTGCCATTGCCTAAGCCAATTCAAGAGCCTTGTGCGAATGCTGTTCGGCTGCTTGACAGCCTTTGCAAGAAGTTGAACCAGATTCCCGCTACAGAACCAGAAGTTCTTATTTGGATTATACTTACCTCAAAATGGGTAATATCTCATTAGTTCCATACTGCATGCGTTGGATTAGACATTCATAGACCCCGAAATTGGGTCTGTGAGGACTGCAAAGCCAGCAAATGTCGGAGGGTTGACTAATTTGGGCAATCACGTGATGTAATTTCCTTATATAGAGGGAGGGAGGGTCCCTGATGTGGCTGAAATTTCTGATTGTACCCTGTGTAATTTGTCGCAATGCCGCACCCCAGTTGGCTCCAGATGCGAATGCAAGCAGATTGCATTACCTAGCAAAGTTACAGAATCAGATGAGCTAGGTAACTATAAGAAAAGAGAACAAGAAAAAATGACCATGAACTGCTCCAAATGCGAATGCAAGCAGATGGAGAAGGAATGTGAGAAACTACCAACTATATAGTGACTGTCACATGCAGGAAAGGTCCTTGTCCATACTAAGTCCCCACAACATGATAGACAAGTCCTGATGTGTCTGCCCGCTGCTGCTATCACCTACCCACTAGCCCAGCAGGGTTACAGCATTCCGATCTCCCTGTCTCCCATTTCCCATTTCCCACTTCACTTTCTCCATCAGTAATCTTCAAGTTTTCTTTGACTTTTTGTGCTTTCTAGCTTGTCAATAAGCCAAAAAGTCGAAAAATCAACAAGGCAAGGCCTGACAGGCAGAGACAGCACAGGAAATTTGAGCTTGCAGACCTTCTTTTGTGAGCTTTTTATCTTTTTGGCTTGCTACATAGTTCACCTAATTAGTGCTTTTTTGAAAACATACCCTAACTTTTTACTTGCAGCTTTTTGAGCTTTTTCGCCTTGCTACACCTTGAGCAAGGCAAAAAAAGCTCTACTCCAGAAACCTGATGTCTAGCTATTCCATGTATTGCAATAAAAACCTTGACCCTACAGTCCTTTTCTGATGTCTATCTAAGTACATCTTTTGAGGAGTCCCTGCTGGGGGGAGTAAATCCCTGCCAGAGGACCTTGATATCATCAAGGTTTCCATCATACAAGAAACCTTGATCTTTACATGTTTACAGCATTCTGACATCTTGCCAAGGGTGGGGGCTACTGTCCTGCACCTTTCCATCATTTACTCCCAAGGTGTCACAGTAGGAGAACACGAGGGAACTGTATAGATGTAAATTAGCATGGAGCCAAGGCCATACCTGCCACAGATATCTCCAGAAATGATTCTGCCCCATACACCTACATTCATTGCTTGTATCATATCTAGCCATTTTAGTTAATTTCATTTCTACTCTCTATTTAGTCATGCACTGTCTATGACTATTTAAATATTTAACATTAACTTATTCTTACTCGAATATTAGTCTGTTCCTCTCAGGCTCCGATGGACAAGAGGTTACTGGCTTTAGCTTTCTACACATGATGCTGGTTTACAAAATAAGGACAGGATAACTGTGATGTTCAAAGTTGTACCAACAAGGCCTATATTCCCACTACCTTTAGGTAGAGGGTCTTATTAAGCCCTAATTTGAGGTTTGGCAGGCCATCACATTTTTGGATAATTATATTGCTTATAAATTTACAGCCATGCAGTTTTTGTGTTTGCCATGCAGATGCTGGCTTTTTACACATCATTGGGCTCCACATTTGGAGTGTTGCAAATTTTATTTTATTTTGGTGGTATGGGCTCTGAAGAGCTACCCAACAGGGCATCTAACAAAGTTAGGGTCTGAGGGTATCGTAAGAACTTGAGGAATTTAAACCCTGAGGAGTGTTGCAAATTTTTATATCACTTCCAATGACTGTCTTCCTTCTGCCTCGATGTCTCAGACTCATATTCAAAAATACCACAATTTATGCCCCTGGTACGGGCCTGTCATTGTATTCACAACCAATCCAATCAAGCACATCTGACATCTGCAACCAGACAATGCAGACATTTTCACCAACACCCTTACAGAGTATGTCTTCCCCACAAAACTAACCACTAATAACAATGAAAAGATTCATACGCACCAACACATTTCCATTTTGCTCTGTGTACTCTCCATAGATGCAGTCTCCAAGTGTCAATGATATGCCAGTTATGCAGCTAGACCTACAAACCAACAAGAGCTACCTACTAGGCTATCCTAGAAGTCCAAGGATGAGTATAGGTTCACCTAGAGTGTCTATGGTATTGAGACTTGAAGGTTGAACACCCTCGGAGCTTTGAAACTCATTACTGGCCATTGATCTGTGACTTAGCTGGCTATTGAGGTTGGACTACTTAGGAAGGAGTACTATTAGGTGACAAGTGTTGTCGAAGAACCTGACTAGCTGATTTACTCAATTGGTTAATGTCTACTGGTACGAGAAGTATTGAGTGTTAGCTATGGAGTCTAATGATGAAGTCACATGATGGCTCCTCAGAGAGAAAAGGAAGAAAGAGATTGCAGAGAGAGAGCTAGACCCAGAAAAGCACCTGACTCTGCATTGCATTTGTCATCAGACCCTACTGCATGGTTGTCTTGATAATACAAGACTTTTGGAACGGAATGCATCAGATATAGGGGCCTCAGAGGACTTCCGACTATCCATCACAGCATAAGGACAATCAATAGGCCTTTCTAGGCTTGCCTAAAACCAGTGAAATGTACGCGGAGCATATGGACAATATCGGCTGCCTCTTCAGAAATAGCAGTTCCAAGGAGGTTGGAAATTCAAATATACACAATCGGTGGCACAGCATATGGATACCAACTCGTGGTGTTGCCTTTCTGTGTCATTTCTCATCAGTTTTGACTCATCAGACCAAGTACATGCATGGCCATTGTAGTTTTGTTTTGTTTTGTCTATATTTATTGTTTTGTACAGGACCTGAGGACCTAGTAATTGGTAGAGAATTAACACCCCTTGCCTACCTTTGGGTATTTGGCTCAGTGTAATGCCATTTGTTTGATTGATCTCAAGTGTGAGATTAGTTACTAAGTTTGATCTTGAGACTCAGTCTTGAGAGTTTTGGTCTTGTGTACTCAGGAATACGGAACTTGTCTGGAATTGAACCTTGATTGGTTGAGATTGGAACCCATCAATTGAACATTGTCTTAAGGTCTTAAGAACTGAACTTTGCAATAAGCCTTGCAATCCAAGCAAACCACTTTTAAAAAGAAGTTTGATTTTGTGATCAAACTTTGCATGTTTTGAAACTGAGGAGCTTCTATAACAAAGATAGACTCCGGTTGAACCTGTATGAGACTCTAAAAAGTCATCATCCGTGGAGGCCTCCTCTTCTGACAAACTTCAAAAAGAGCATTAACTCACACCCCTGGAATATAAAGAGAGACTAGTGCATCTGGTAGGAGTTAGTTAGTGTGTGTTTTGGTGTTGTTTGTGGGTTGTGTTGTTGCGGATCGTTTTCCATGAGACTTCCCTTGGCTAGCACCTTCACTCGCTTCTAGCGCCTGTCTCAGGTGTTGACAGCCCCGCATGTGTGCAGACCCTGCCCCGTAGCATTCCTATCATTGAAACCAGCATCAATGACATGCCCCAAGTTACCCTGTCCACTGCACCCTTGTCAGCCCTACTCAACATTTCATCCAGAAGTGGATACATTGCTTCCAAGATGTAACCAGCATCCTGTTTTTGGTTAGTCTGAGTGGGTACAATCAGTGTCTCATCAAGGACAAAGATGCAGTAAGTACACGTACAGCAGTTTTGGCTTCGCTCACTCTCCTTGTAGAAATGCAAGATGCAATGACTATCTGGGATAGTATATGCCATAGTCAATGGTTCAAGCAAACATTGATTGTATGGTCTTCCTTCTCCTCCTTTGATGCTTTGATTGATGCCCGAGGGACCTGGCGTTAGCCAGGTACTTACATTTTGTATAACAAGGATTGTGTAGGTAGTGGGCCTGTCCAGTGCTCGATGTTTATATGGCTCAAACATGTACTGTATGTGTACAAACAAATATGATCATGGTGACCAGTAACCACAAACTGCATTTGTGGTGAGTGAGCACCATATGATAACAGTGATAAGGAACTGAATATATTGCCTATGGTAAGTGAACAGTGTTCAGAAACTGTTTCACCCTGTTTTAGCTCTAAGACACTATAGATTACATTTATGGTGAGTGAGCACCATATTGACAATGGTGATAAGAAACTGAATGTGTTTCTTATGGTAAGTCACCACCACATGCTGCATTGTGGTGAGTGAGCACTATCAGAATCTCACTTGATAATGGTGATAAAAAACTGAATGTGTCTTATGATGAGTCACCACCAGACTGTATTTATGGTGACTGAGTATCATATAAATGCCACTTGATAATGGTGATAAGGATCTAAATGTGTCTTTTATGATGAGTCACCACCACAGGGATGGAGTGCCATATAAATGATAAGGAACCATTTCACCCTGCTTTAGATCTAGGACACCACTAACTGCATTTGTGGTGAGTGAGCACTGTATGAATAGCAGTGACAAGGAACTGAATGTGTTTCTTGTGGTTTTAGAGAACCAAAAATAAAATAAAAAGGTACATAGTAGAAATAGAACCCTTGTTGTTGGAGTCCATGCTGCTACACAATCTACCAATTGAACCATATAAGGATGACTGAAACTATTGATTGTCATGTCAAGATCACATTATCCAAGTAAATTTATGATCAAGTGTCTTCATTTCATGGTTGACATGATAAAACTCATGTCTTTTACATGTAGTAGTATGGTGTAGTTGGATTATCACCCAATAGCCTGATGGTTAGCAAGCAAGCAAGCTCAACTCTGCATGTGATCCTTTTTTTTTGTATTATTTCATGGTAGCTCAGCACCATGAAACACTTTTATAACTGCTCTCTAACTCACCATAAATGCAGTATGTGGTAGTGACTCGCCATAAGAGACACATTCAATCATTATGATGTAGCTTTTATGTCACCATAAAATACAGTCTGTGGTGGTGACTCACCATAAGAGACACATTCAGTTGCTTATCACCAGCATTATATACTTAGTTACCATGAGAGACACATTCAGTTGCTTATCACCATTATCAAGTAGTGTTTATATAGTACTCAGTCACCAAGAGACACATTTGGTTCCTTACAAAGCATTTATATAGTACTCAGTCACCATGAGAGACACATTCAGTTGTTTGTCACCATTATCAAGCAGTGTTTATATAGTACTCAGTCACCATAAGAGACACATCCAGTTCCTTACCACCATTATCAAGTGGTACTCACTCACCACAAAAGCAATCTGTGGTTACTGGTCACCATGCCCCCTCAAATGTGATGACAGGGCAATTTGTTTATACAGCATATGGTGCATGTTTGAATCGTATATGGGTCATGTTTTTACCAATTTGACATCAACAGCTGCGCCCATTGCGGGGGGTATCTACCTACCCTATTGTAAATGATGTCCCTTTTTGGGTATGTTGATGTCAAATAATTTTTTTTCTAGCATACATTTGTTCTTCTCTTCCATAACCACTCACCAGCTGGCGCATACTCAAGGGGGGGATCAATGCAAGTGAGGTGGTACTGGTGTTGTAAGTGAAGTATCTGATTGGGTTTAGTTGACTCATCCATCCAGTCTCACAGCCCCCATGAGCTATGCACTCCACTGCTCTTGTCTTGTCTGCTCTACTTGCCTGCTTGCTCAGCTGATGGTTGTGGGTCAGGTAACCCATTTGGTGGTACATCAGATTCAAGCTGCAGTGGGAACCATACTACTGTCGCATCATCTGGAAACTTTGCTGGTGTATTCTCCCTCTCAATTTCTGTGCCTTTGTTTGGCTGATTAGACTCTTCTAGGCAACTCATCCTGCTCCCATCTGTCCCTAAACTAATGATGTCATTACAGTCTGGGCAAGTAGTATAACTTTCATCATCACTAAGATGATGCTCAGCCTTCTTCTAGTATCATATGAGCATGAGATAGTATATATGCTGTACATTTACCTTTTGCATTCCAGAATGACTTAAAGCACAGTTAAAGGCAACAAAAGCAGGAAGTGGGTATTGGTTACCTAAGCATGCCATCTGATGTCGATTCTGAAGCCCATTATGTCATAATTGTCATAATCAGTGAATTGACTCCAGAGGTGATTCAATGATTCTGTCAATTCTGACTTAGCTCAATTCTTTCCATGATTCTCAAGAGGTTACTGGTATTAAATTTCTACACATGATGCTGGTCTACAAAATGAGGGCAAGGAGGGGGGGTACTTACCTACCCTAGATGTCACATGCTGAGAATGATCTCTCTTTTCAGGTATGTGACATCATTTGTACCTTACCTACGACAGGAAAGTTTGTTGGTGCATTCACCTTTTCCATTTCTGTCACAGTAACTTCATTCTGCTGATTAGGCTCTTCTAGACGATTGGCCACTGGTCCTGCCACATCATCCTCCAATCTGCATCTACTTCAGGCTCCTCATCCACCTCCATATCAGATGCTTCCCTGTCAGCATTGTCTTCCTCATCCTTGAGATTGTCAAGGTCTAGTTCCTTTGATTCTTGTTCAATGGCACTGGACTTGCAGGTAACTTCCAACAAGGTTGGTAGTACTGTACCATTTTGAGCAGTTTGGCAGGTCATGCATCACACTTAAAATAGTTTGTCAAATTTTCATGGTGGTTATAGGTCACATAGGGATCTGCTGGATAGTCCAGATAAGTGGTCACAATATTATATATACTGCTCCATTACAATGGTAGTAACTTTATAAATGTGGTCAATTGTCTGCACTGCTTTCTAAACTGTCGTTAGCACATTAGCTCACAATCATTCTATTTTTGTTTGACAGGCTGCGCTGACACATGTGATCACACTGCGTTTGCTTCCATTCTCTTGATCCTATTGTGCACAAACACAACCTGTTCCCATCTTGTGGGTGCGCATTTTTACTCTAAAATAGTTATGCTGTAATGCTATTGAGCTGCCGAAAATTTAGGCAGGTCACAGGTTGCAAGCCATCTGCCAGACACTCCAGTTCAGACAATGTGTCACAAAGTGGGGCAGTGACCTTGTGGATACATGAGACTCCAGCTATGATGAGTGACTAGGGGGAGATCTTTCCTCGAACAGACAAGACTCCACAGACACTCTAGCTGGCTGGAACTGTTGTATGTGAGAGTGCTAGGTAGTTACTACCTGCTAAATACACAGCAGGCTGCCTGCCTGTATTCTATTCTGCTATACCACTACTCCATGGGCTTTTATACCTTTCCTACTTCCTCCATAAACTTCCAATAGCCTGACTTCAGCACTAGCATATGTCTACCCTTTTGCTAATCCTGATTTCACTTCCTCCTGCCAAAGTAGCAGAGAGTGATGTCACCCCTGTGGAGTCTTGTCTGTTTGAGGAAAGATCCCCCCAAGTCACTCATTGTAGCTGGAGTCTCATGTATCCACAAGGTCACTGCCCCACTTGTTGTTAGCCACTGACTGTGGTGAGGCATTTTAGTCCACTGTTCTAGGACACCCCTCTCTTTCCTTATCAGGAACCACCCTGACTTAAAGTTGATTTCAAGACTTTGGTCTTCATACCAGTACATCTGGTACTTGCTCTCATTTGCATTTGGTTTTGTTTGTGTCTGCAGATCTGCAGGTGTGCATTTCGTGAGTCATCAAACTCAAGGGAAATAAAATAAGTGAAGAAGTGCTTGGGCAGTGTTCTAAGGCATTTTAGAGTGTGTAGAGTGTAGAGCTTTAGTTCTCCTCAGCATCCTGCAGTCAGTTCCCTCTCTCTTAGCTTTTGTAGCAGTGTAGTCAGCTCCCTCACATCTTCATGGTGAGGTTCCCTGTCACTGACAACACTGAACCCATGATATGATCTTGTCCTTGTCGCCACGATACATGCAGTCATCTGTCTACCTCATGATTGACTAACCCACCAAATCACTTTGACTCAATTGATTGAGCACCTTCAAGCACTTGGTCATCACCACAGTGGCTGTGTCAAATCTTGTGATTTGTGGATACCAAGAGGAAACCCTACATCTACTAGGATGGTTATGGGGCAGTTCATTCTGCATAGGTAAGAGTGTTTCAAACCAATACACTTTTCCATCTCAATTGAGGATCCCAACATACCTTTGGCAGTACCCCATCCCTAATGTAATGGCCTCAAAGGTCAATCCCACTACCATATAAATCCAAATCAGGAACAAATCAGGAAGGGGATCTTGTTGTTCACATCCCACTATGAATGACAAATGATCAGTTTGAGGCAACAGAAACCAGAGTCACAGCAATTAAGCCAGCAAGCAGCCTCTGAGTTCAGCCTGAGTGATTTCTTTAGGTCTCTGCAGATCACAAACCCCATTTACTCACAGCCTGGTACTCCATGACCATGGGTGTCTGGCAACCTCTGTGTTTACAATGTTTACAATTTGATATACACCTATAGTCTAATTCAACATGAAGGAATAAATCCCCAGTGCACCTAACTAACAATGCAAACGAACTGAGGAAAAGGGAAAGGAAGCAGAAAGAAGGAATGGCCATGAACTACAAAATCCTTCCAAACTCAAACATATGAATAGCTGAGAAAGACTTAGTCAATCTCTGAGGTGGCCGGGCTTGACTATACAACAAATATGTGGGCAAGAGTGGAGGAATGGGAGCAGCTATGAAGCATTGGTTTGACTGCAGGAGGGACGAGACAAGCTGCAGCTGGCTGTGGACCGTGTCAAGACGATCAACAAGCATTTGCACTTTGCAAACGATCACATCTTTTCAGCTCAAACAAAACCTGGCGCAGGCTGCATGCAAGGCAGCGTTGGGCAGTTGACGGAAATAAGGAAAGATGTGAATGCATCAGAGTCATTTGGAATTGGGTTTTCTGGGTTGGAATTCTGGGATGTCATTCATGTTGAAAATTTTTCTGTTGGGTGCTGCTGAAACCTCACCAGAAAATCTGGTGGTACTGAGCTGAGATACATCAGAAAGAGTGCCCAAAGCTTGAATTCAACAGAACAGCAATGACAGCGGTCAAACACGACTACCCATGGTGGTGGTTCAACTTGTTTGTTGTTGAGAGAATGGGTGGTGAACAATGACAGGCAGGTGGATAGAGGTAGTAAATTTTGGATGGGGCAGGCATGGACTGAGATTGGACTGAGGTACTGCTGGGGGAGGTACTGGACAGGAACCTTTCCTGTTACAATGTAGTGTGATCACCAATAAAACAAATCAAATATACTGACCTGCTTCAGCAAAAGCACAGAGAGGACATGAGTTGTGGAGGATGCAGGAAAGTGTCATCACCTGTCATCACTCAGATCATCAGGTGTCAAAGCCTGGTACCAAATTGGGAAACTGTGTACAGGCCTTGAGTGAAACACAAAATGGTGTATTGCAGATTAAATACCAGCATATGAGACTCAGACTGTTACTGGCAAATGAATAAGAACAGTTTACACACCTAGCTTGGTTTAAATCAAATTTGGAGAAGAGTTTACAATTGTTTCCAAATTAGCCTACTCTTGCCTGCATAAAATAAAGTGATCAATGAGACTCTGGAGACTTTCCCAGATATCTCTCACCTTAGATATCTGAGATATGCACTATTAGCTACTTGAAATTTTTTCTCATCCACTCAAAGCATTAATATGAAAAAGGCTTAATTTCACACAATGTTACTTTGATGTTGTATACAACTCTCAGTCATTTGAAGCAGTTTCCTGGGAGGATACTTAGCTGACTCTTTGTATCCATTGAGTAGATGTTATAGCCATTATAATTGAGCCCAATTAATGCTCTGATGGCTCACTGGAGATGAGTGATAAGTGAGTGATTGTTTGTAATTACGGGTGCCAATGATTGTGCCTACTTGACACATGATCTAGCTGCAATTATAGGCTAAGAGACTGCATTTTTATATCATATATGATACTTAACAATGATATCAAACCACCTCTTCTTTCCTGTTACTGAGTCCTACCTAGTAGTTACTAGCCACTCTGAATGAGTCCTTATATCTGATTGATTTGGAAAATAGATTATCAACCAATTATCAACCTTCTAGACAGCAGTTTGATATTAATGTTCAGTAAGTACCTGCTATGAGTCTACTGTATGGACTGTTGCATGCCAGTAGTGTCGCATCCTTAAGTATGCCGGTACTTGCTATATTAGGTGGGTTGATGTACTGAGACTGATGGTGGATCTGATGCCACACCATGGGCACTATATATAGTGAGCTGTGTGAGCAGCACAGGAGTCCTCTCAAGGGACGACTCAATAACTTGACTTGGAGGCGATCAGATCGATCACAGGCAGATCTGACACAGAAGCAGATGACATTGACAGCTATGTAAGCTTTACCGGACTGAACAAGGACGTAAATAGCCAAGTTGTATCATATCATGTCCGAGTCTATGTTTTCAAGGGGCAATGCCACAAAAGCAGTATATACATAGTGTTAGCAAGTAAACCCCAAGCTGCTATTTGAGGGAAAGAGGCCGAAGGCCTGACAGAGTGGATGAAGGATGCCAGACACCAGCCTATTTATATATTTTTAACGCTCATCAGTGGCACAGTATCAGGATGCAGGGATGTCAGACCACAGCTTGGGACTCAGAAGTGAATGTGAAGGTCCCTGCAAACTTGAAGGATGGAGCACTTAAGGCTATGTCAAGGGCCTGGTGGACTGCACAGAAGGACAAACGAGAGAGGCAGACCATGGCATATTTCTATTAATATACAGGTCCATGGCAGAGTGTGCTCTTTGCAGGGTTATGTGTCTACAATAAACTAGGCTATGAGAAGGTGTCGGGTCCTGCCTAAGGTGCGAAAATGTCTAAATCTCACCTGACCTTAAGTAATGATTAGCCTGGTCATACTTAAGGTCAGGTTAGAAATTTAGTGAGATTAGCAGCTAATCTCACTGAATTTCCACACTTTTTCAATCTCAGTGGAACTATGAGATCACAAACCAGGAATCATTGTACTATGCTTTCAATCTAGGTAATGAATTCAGTGTCGATTGTCAGGGTGGATAGACTTGTGCAGGACTCCGAGTCAGCCTGACCCATCGTATTCAGATGCCTCTGATTTTGTGAACAGCTGCATATATAGTTACAATCTTTTACAAATGGTTATTGAGCTATTATGACAGTAGAATGAGGGTAACAGCATGATCTGCAAGGTGGATGAACAATACATGGACTCACATACCCCTTCCAGAGCCACCTAGCTAGACTTGGAATAACTCCATCAACAATCTATCCGAGTCGACAACTAACACTCACAATTATATTTAGCAACCACCATTCACACCAGCCTTTGAGACCCATATCAGCACCAGGAAAAATCAGAAACTACCTAAAACAGAGTTACTGGATTTGGTCCGTTGGTTGATGGTCATCATGGATTCATGGACAGCTTGAGAAATCATGTCAGGCACCCCCTTGGAAACACCTTATTAGGTGGAACATGCACTGCTTCAATAACCCATCTAAGATGGTGCCCAAACAAACCGGAAGGTCTGCCCAGAACATTGGAGTAGAACTTGTATGCCTTATACTGACACGTAGTATAAGTTTGAATAGACTAGTATGAGTATGAATAGACTGGTCCTCCCATTGGTCCTCCCAGCTCTGGTCCTGTCTTTGTGGGCATCCTATTCATGCATGGTCAGCCCTCCATGTTGGAATGGGCATCCTCCACCTGTCCTGGGTGTCGAGCTAAGTTAGAAAATGTGGTTGTTGGTGGTTGGCTCCAATATGTGTGTGTGGGTGCAGCTCGAATCCGAGTGCTGTGAGTTCGTTACTCCAAAGGATCGAGATCCTCGGATAGCCATTGATGTCAAACTGGTACCAACAAGACCCGTATACGGTTCAAACACGTACTGTATATGGGCCAAACAAACACCAATCCAGTTCTCCCGCACTGACGTTGCGAGTACTGGTACTCAATCACCAAGGTAAGGGTCCTCACCCAAATGTCTGAGAACCGTAGTGTTACTTTCTCGAAATCAGTTACCTAGAATACAAGTTGTAGCTATCGATCCAGATCAGTGTTCCCTCACCATGAATGCCATCTTTAGTTGACCATAACCAATCCGCATTCTGCCAGGGACGGTGAGGGGTCACTGATTCAGCCAAGGGCAGTGCTCAGGCACTAGCAATGGATTGAGTCCAGTTAGAACACAGAGTGATGGCTCACCACTGCATAGTTAAGTCCCAAACATTCTCTATATAATGCTGCTGCAGTGACACTTCACTGTTCCACGGTTAGTCTGTAAGGTGGTTCCTCACCCGGCGTTAAAGTAGGAGTAACCCCTTACCTTTGTACACAGTTGCAGTGAGTCCCCACCTGTGCAATTATCGCAACAGCTGGTAAAGGGTCACCTTATACGATGTGAGTGGTTGGCTCTCACCATCCGATATGCACAATGAGACTCGTCACCCTGGAGGGATGCACAATTTTAAGTGACGACTCACTTAATGCATGATAGGTGGGTACCCATCCCTGTTTACCGCACCCACTGTGATACATAGCCATTCCGAGGATCAGCCAAAACCTTGACTCCTCACCTGTTCTGTACAAAGTGGTCGTTGTTCACCATGAAGTAAGATCACAGTGAGTCCCCACATTTGCCATCATCGCAACAGCTGGCAAAGGGTCACCTTATACAACCTGAGTGGTTGTCTATCACCGACTGATACATGTAATGAGACTCGTCACCTTGAAGGCATGTGCGAATATTCAGTGACGACTCACTTAATGCATTGTAGGTAGGTACCCATCCCTGTTTACCGCACCCACTGTAGTTCATAGCCATTCTGAGAATACACTCGTTTTCCTCAGACCGGTTGCCATTCGCCCTCAAGGGAAATAACAGTGAGTCTTCACCATGTCCTCGACAGAAGGAATGGAGGTTGATCACCAATGGAGAACTAACTAGTTCTCCATAGCTGCAGATAAAGCCAGCAGTGAACTGTCATGATGAGCTCCAGTGAACGCTTGGTAGTCAGTCACCATGCCGAAAGTAGGTCGGTTTACGAAACAGTAAGTGATGGCTCACTATCTGACCATAAGGTAGCTATCATTCCCCGTCTAATGAAATCAGGGTACTTTTTACCCCTTCTGAGATGTAGATCGACCGTCTTCCACCCCTCCTTACCTGAAGGATGGCTACCTAACACTATCAAAGAAAATCACAGTGAGTCCTCACCTAGTGGTGTACATAAATGGATTAGCAGCCGGTCACCATCTGCAATGTAGGTGGTTAGTATTCACTCCGTTAGCTTATTCACAGTCAATGGTCACCATAGGACAGATTCCCTGGGTTAGTGGATGAATACCTGTTCAGCAAATAGTAGGGACCACTCACCATTAATACATCTCACTGTGAATCATTACCCTCAAATCCATATTGACAGTCAGTGTTTGGAGACCATAAATCTAGCGAGTAGTGACCATGTACAAATAATGAAATACACAGTGAATAACCACTCAGACTCACTAAACAGGGATGGTAGGTAGTCACCCTTTTTGCATGCGGTAGTACCCAGTCACCACCAGGCCATATCACAGTGAATCCTCCACTCAATGGAATGTGAGCGGTCACTGAATATGGATTTCCGGAGACCCCTCACGTTATACCTAATTTAGGGTGATGCATGACCACGTGCTAGCAGCTGGCTTCTCACCGTATTTATTGGCACCCAGGTCGGGTCGTGTGTTCACCATGTTGATGTGCACGAACACCTCAGCATATTTAGTGAGTGAATCATAAGTTTTGCACTGTCACTTCACTGATGTATGTCTAGCTTGCCCTGTTACAACCCCACTGTAATTTAATCCAATCTCAACATCTTCCTCATCTTCAAGCGATTCCAGACACTTAAAAAAACTCTTGTGAAACGAATGGCTCGTTCTTGTCCCATATAGCTCACCGACTTCCTAATCCTCCCCATTCCCCCATTTCCACATTCCGCAGCACTCGAGTTTAGGCCTTCCAAACGCGGGTCCATTCTTGCATACGTCCTCAGAAATGCAGCATCCGAACACTTTGTGTGGCCTTTTGCATGGAAACCATCAATAACGAACAATGTATCAGCGAAGAATTCAGGCTCATGGATCATACAATATGGTCCCAATGCGCAAGCAAAGTCATACACAATGGTCTTTGGCGCTTTTGGCCACCTAGTGATCAATGCCGAAAAGACGTCATCTTGCCCTTCACCCTTCGCGATGCAGTGGAAACCATAACTTATGCTGTGAGTGCACCACACGACCATCAACCCACCAGTCAGCCTCTTCTCCCCATACTTCGAATAGAACTTCGAGCATTTCGCGCCACGGTTGTTTTCTGATCCCTTCTTTTGATCATGCGCCAGCCTTGGATACTCTGGCTGGTCCCGAATCTGCGGCATGTTATAGTAACACCCACTCTGTCAATTCTTCGTCAGTGTCCGCCACTGATGTCTGCATCCTGCTTACCAATTCCCCACTTGTCTCCTGCCTGTTGCTTTCCCATTGCTTCGGCACTTCCTTGTATTTCATCAAACCCTGCAGAATTGATGTGGCGCGCTGATGCAACCAAGATGCTATCTCCACCGTTTCACAGCTGTATTCCCCCCCTTCCAACCTCTCTTCCGTGAGCACCGCCAAAAGCGCTGGAATGCCAATGCACCGGGAAGCATTGAATTGAGTAGGATCAGCAATGAAGTGCCCCAACACGCTCAGGGCAGGTCTGTTGATCATCTGAAGAACTGATTCTTGCGCGCTCAACTATCACCACCTCAGTAAGTTCAATGTTAAACCTGTCTGCGGTACACTCACAGCTGTTGACTTGGTGACGACAGTGCAGTATCTGGTCGGTTACGGCCCAGCTCATGGTCAAATCTTGAACGTAAGTGTATGTTGACTTCCTCCAGCTTCCTGCTCACAACATCAACAGTGTTCCAGTGCTCCGTTTGCGCCGCATCACTGTCTGTAGCACTAACACCTTTCAGACACCTCCTAATCCCACTGCGCACTGCCTTATCCGTGATGCACTGTTGCTGTCCCACATATACGACACTACCTCTCTTCTCGCAAACACCCTGTCGAATAACAGTTGGAGGCTCAAGCGAAGCCAGCAAGTGTTTCTTCTGGAATGCCACAGTGACGCCATCCCATATCAAGTGATCCAGTGCATCACCACATTTTGTACAGTGCATATCATTCCCAAATGCCATCAACCTTGTGTGCGCGAACCAGACGGAACGAAACAAGTCCTCGCCCACAAACACTTTGTCTGAACATTGATAGCGCCTCTTCATCACGCTCACGAATGCTGCGAACGGTGTCTCAGAAGAAACAGCCATACTGGTAAACTCATCTAGCAGCTCATGCGAGAAGAATACCGAGTTGTTGTAGTTGAACAAAGAAATATGTCTTGGTTCTGGCCCAATAAATCTGCGTCTGCATCGAGGACAGGTTGGACATTCCTGCAACTCGATGATCACCTCCTTCGCTTCTATAATGGTGTATACAGTGCCCTTTCGTCTCACCACAGGCATTCCGGGGTTCCATGTTGAACCAGATCCACGACACTGGCAAGATGTGGATGAATCCAACTGGATGACCTCAGGAATACTTCGAAGTGGCAGTCCGTACTCATAGAGGTTTTTATCTGAAGGCAAAGAACACCACCAGGGGGGTCTGATTGGCAGGTACGAGATAGAATCATCTGTCCTTGCTGCGATTACTAACCCCTTGTTTCAGCTTCATTTATTGCAATCGTAATACGAGCTTACCTTTGGGTTCACCAAGCTCGTTGTCTCCATTATCCTCTGACCCTTCATGTCTCGCGTCAGGATCCTTCTGCACCCACCGTTGAAGTGCATGCTGTGCGTTCTTAACGTGTACACATGGGGAGCTCTTGCTGCAGCCGGATTTGCCTTTCCATGCTCCATTGCCATTATCATCACCATCATGCATGACAATGACACGCTTAGGTTCTTCCATTGGTGTGCCGACTGAAAAGATGCTCACCAAATACTCTTCATTCACCGGCATGCGTGTAACCAGAACTGCTATTCCTCCTACGTGGCATAGTCAACCCATGCTACGACCTTATATATACACTTACTGATGTCCGTCCACTGCACATCTGTGTTGAATAACTCGTCTTGGTAATCCATGAAGAATGTCTTGTAAATGCAGTGATCGTCGCTTTTTTGCGAACACAGGTAGCATTTGCACAACACCAAAACCTCGTTCCCCACCACGCGAAATGACAAATGAAACCAGTTCATCTGTGGAACTGGTTAGCAAAATAACCTCTCGCAAAGACCCGCCTACCGTCGGTTCTTCTTTTCTTGAGTTCCAACCTCTCACAATGCATACCCCTTCCCCGATCTGGTAAAAATCTGCCACACCAGCAAGCACAGCATGTTGGTACGCTTCATATGTGTCATCCGCCCCAGTATCCGCCCCAGTAGCATCCTGCATGCCTTCTCCTGTCTCCTCGCCACTTTGATATATCTCACCTACTCCCCATTCATCTCCAAATCCTACTCCCCATTCATCTCCCAATGAGGGCTCGCCAGCAGGGTTTGCCTCACAGTCTAATGCGGTCTCCGTGGCAGGCTGTACTGGCTGTGGGTCCCTACGTCTTCGTTTTTGCTGCAAACCACTATGTTGAACCCTTCTGCGTTTTGGCGGAGTTTCCAGCATAGGGTCCGATGCTCCCCAACTGATGTCTGGTACATCATCATTGTCGAGGTCCAGAGAGATCTTTGGTATTCCCAATTCCATTCTGTTGATCATCAATCTTACTATACACAGACTGTGACAGGGCTGTGTCTGTTGGTCACAAAACCCGGCAACACCGTCCTTTACTTATGAATCGTCCACATGCCCGCCTAATTCCAGTCCACATATGTTTCTTCTGGGGCACTCCCCCCATTATTCACATGGATCGCCAGCTGTAAGTGCTTTACATTTTTCAGCCAAGCTTTGCTCAGCGGCATCAGATTGATCCTAGACTACTAGCTCTATCCTCCCCTGACAGTATGGGCACAACTTCGTCACCATTTAGATCCTCAGCGATATCATCGTCACCCCTGTCATCTCCATCCAAACCCTCTGTTGCAGCAACCAAACAATTGCATCAACTACGTAAACTGCATGCCAAACAAGTTGTTAAGGCCAAGCAGGCGGCTGAAAGAGCTCGCAAGGGAAAAGTAAAGGCCCCGAAACAGCCTGTGGCAGACCTAGAAGACACCGAGGTCACCGCTAGCAATACCCACACTGAAACCGAAGACAACTCTAACATATCACACGGTTTTGTGCAGAACGCATTTCTCGGACCTAACCCTTGGACTGGTCAGTGGTGCTATTTTCACTTGCCCTCCTATCAACATCCTCTAGATCTTAGTCGTCAGAAGCCCCTTCGTGCACCATCTAGCAATTACAGCTACACCCAGCGTCGCTATAGGAGACTCATGCCCGACTTTATTCGACGTGTAAGTTTACATCAATGCACCTCCGTCATCTCAACCCTATAACAGGCCGAGCATATCTCACAAGAAACAGGATGTTGGCTTTATGTGATCCTTGACCATCCGGGGGTATCAAAGTCGGCGGCTTCATTCTACTCTACACGTCTCCGCAAGGATGGAGGTCAAGCAGTTTTGGAGGCGCACAGGCAGATGTGCCTAACATTCGCCGGCCTTAAGCAATCACTGAAACAGTCGAATGCGGACATCGCAACCAAGCTGAGGGAAAAGGAGGAAGATCTCAAGTCTAAAGATGCCCGTATTCGTCAACTTGAGGCATTGCTCGAGCAAAAAAGCCAGAGCAAGTAGGTAGTATTTAACTATAGTACTCGACTTTATAAGTCCAATTGACAGCCGGCTATCTGATATGCCAGCTCAGCAGCATCGTGCATCTCGATTACAGTGAGACGACCATCTTCAGACATTAATGCAAGGTCAAAATCCCCTAACCAGTTCAGCACTTGCTGTAACCCCTCAGTTAACCTCTTGGCCTCACTTGTGTACGGTGCATAGCCTGCAATCAGAAACATTTGTGAGCTTTGATAACGGCTTCATTTCAAGTACTTTTGGAATCTTTTCACGCAAGAGGTAAACCAGGCGTTGATGCCAGTGTCAGCCTCTGAATGAGGATCGGCATCTAGTCCAGTGACGATACGGAAGGTTTTTTCGAGGAATGATGTGATGGATGGCCCTATCACTGTGCTGACTCGCTGTTGCAGCTTACAATGACGAAGGTAAAGTTGATTTCTAGAAAGAACTACAGTCAAACCGTCCAAACTGTGGTGTCAAACTCACATAGTAAGCTTCTCATTCTCTGCGTCTATTCTGTTGTCTTGTGATATACCAGGAGGAGTTATATGGATAGCTGGGGTTTTCCTGTGCAGTTTAGAATTACACATGTCATCCATGTCGTCTGTAGATTGAAATATACCTGGTCATAGTGTACCTTTCTCTTAAACAATGCTTAATGGTAACACTATTTCTGTTAAAATGTGAATGGTATCTCACCAAACAGCTACTACACACTTTTTATAATGTCGTGCACTCTTGAGTCGGTTGGCTTCCATTTTCTGCAGTCGAGTCTTGTATATGCGTGGATGAGGCATGATTTGGTCGAAGACAAGCAGTAGTGCATTAGGTGAGTGACCCAGTTAAGCCCAAACTCGCTTCAATTTCTTCTGACCTTTTTGTTTGATGCTTTCCCTTGGTCCGATTGAGTTGGTTTTCACATATATTGTACATACAATATACACCACCCATTTGACCATACCCGATACAAGATTGCATGCTTTATCATGCTGCCAGAGGCTTGCCACTGCTGACTGCCATTCATGCATATTGAACGATCAGAGCTCGCTAACCGAGGCTAAACCAAAGGGGGATTTCGGCCGCCGCTGTAGCGCTTACCGTACAAAGGTTTGTTTCTGCACCTCACCGAATTTGGGGTTCAGACATCGATTAGAAACAAGACAATATACTACCCAAACCTCCCTCGTCCATTCATTGTCTGGCATGGGGCTGCTAAAGAAATATCTCACTGGGCTACACGGACTGACCTTGAAACAAATACGGCAAAAAATGGGATCAATGCCATTTTTTATGCTACCTTTTTTGTTTCGTTCACTTATCTCACAACTGGTAAGGAGGATGATGCATTGAGGTGTATACAACACTCTGGGAGCGGTGTAAAATTAGGTATGCTAACTATGTGCGACAGACTTGACACTTCCTGTCATTATGTACGTTGGCGAAAATCTTAAATTAACATGTTACCCTGAGTAGGAGGCAGTCGATTCTCCTTTTGATAGACCAACATGTCCGCTTTGGCAGCACAGTGGGAGGCTGCATTGAACAAGACTGCAAAGAGATATGCAGGTCGCAAGCCCAAACATCAGAAGAATGAGGATGGACACCGTTTCATGGTGGTGTTGAGCCTAGGCAAAAGCGGCAGGTTTGATAACATTGGGAGATACCTGTCAGTGGTAAGTACTCTCCTGATTTTAGTACTTAGAATTTTGATACCAGAGTCAGTGCACCAACCGAGACAACGTGCACAGAGCCACTTGCCGTGGCTTTCAACATTTCTTGACACCTCCATTGCCTCCAGAGAAAATGCAGGTATTGCAAAGATTGTGGGTAAATCTGGTTCGTAGTGGGGGAAAATGGGGGACGACGGAGCTCCCACAATATCTCCAAGACCCAGAGACCCATGTGGTAGCGGCTGATTAATGTAGCGCAAGCAGTACTGAAGGAGTTACCTGTATGACATGAAAAAAAAAAAAGATGCGGATATCAGTCACATGAAACACCAAACTCAGTGAAATGAACCTTGCTAGTGGTGCGTTGGGTTAGGCAAAACCATCAGGGCAAGCTTTACAAGTCAACGTTACTATGGCTAGCAGACGGTCAGAACGTTGAGTCACTAACACAACCCTCAAGCGGCAAACCTTGGATATAAAAGATTTAATCGCGAAAACAGAGGAGAAATTGCTACGAGCACGACTGCCTGCTAAGAAGGCGGAGCACCGTGGAGTTATTGCCAAACTCACCAAAGAGCTGATGGATCTGGAGAAATCAGCTGTGTCAAAGAACGTTGGTATGGACTATTATTCATACTAATCACTGTTTTGACTGAGCGCCAGCCCAAGGAAACAAAATCCCGATTGTAGAATCAGGAGACGCCAAAGGCGAGGGTGCAACATCGTCGGATCCATTGGTAGATCTGGAGAAATCAGCAACGTCAAAGAACATTGGTATGGACTATTATTCGTACCAATCACTGTTTTGACTGAGCGCCAGCCCAAGGAAACAAAATCCCGATTGTAGAATCAGGAGACGCCAAAGGTGAGGGTGCAACATCAGCGGATCCATTGGCCATGCCAAAGAATGGTGGTGTGTGCCGTTTCTAGTACAGGGAAGGTCATTATGCTGACGTTCCCAAAAGGTGACACCAAAGACGAACAGAAATCCGAGGAACAGCCTACTAGTCACTCACCCGATGCAGCCACAGAGTCACCTGGAAAAACCGTTTCAGTGGATCCAGAACACCATATCCCAGCGAGAGGTCACTTCCCCACACCAGCTGCTACAGAAACAACTGAAAGAACTGAATTGGCAGAATCACGGGATATTAGTCGCTTGCCTACACCAGTCGTAGAACCACCCATTACTTCTGAGGAAAAGTCTGGTGAGCTTATGGAACCAGAGGTCTGAACTGTACTCACTTTTTATAGCTGATAACATTGACGTCAAACCTGATATGAATCTTATAGACGAGCTTGAAATGCATCAGCTCCCCAAGCCCTTACTAGACAGCATCCTGGCGCCGAGGACTAGTTCAAAGAGTAAGGCCCAAAAGCGGCGACAGACTGGGAAGAACAGACCCAAAGACACTGCAAAGCCGACGTCAGGTGAAGAAGAAGAGCTCAGCTACAAAGATGATGACAGTGACAGTGACAAAGGCAGTGACAGCAATGTTTCCGATGACGATGACGATACTCAGAGAGTGCCAGAGAAACGAAAGAGACACCAGAAGGCAAGCAGTGAGAAGGGAGCAAAGCGTTTGAAGATAGGTGACAAGAAAGGCCAAAAGTTGCCTGCTCCATCTACTCGGCGTGATTTGACTGCCGATTTCAACAAGCTTGACAAAGTAAAACAAGGTAAGGTTTCTTACTTTTGGACCAATGGCTCATTCCTGAGTGTTTTTGACAGACAGTATAACCGAAGAGATTGGAAGGTTTGCCAACCAAGAGGCTCACATGCGGAAGCGGCTAAGTTCCCAGGCGGTCAAGTGGTTGTGGTCGGTCCCAGCACTGGGCTGCGAGCAAATGCTACGCAACAGAGATTTAGTGCTCAGCTGCATGACTGCCTTGGGAACTAATAATGTCCAATGCTTCTATCACTCCACCATCTGAAAAACTAACGATGTCGATGCGCGTTATGGGGATTGCATCATCACTGGTCAAGGTATACGGGATGTCAACCGTAAGGAGGATAAAGGTTTCAAAGCACGCTGCAAAGGCTTCCTCCATTGCGGACGTTATGAGGATGCTGCAGTGCTAGAGACAATCTTGTGGAAGATGTTTGATGCAGAAGAGGAAGGGGTTATGGAGAGCTGGAAGAACATGTATTTGGATCCTCGTCAGCACTTCTTCGTCTCTCAGATTTTTGAGAGGTGGTTTGGGTTACGTGCTGACGACTTTTTTGAACAAAAGGACGACTCAGCGGACCTTGTTGTCAGGCTGTGTGACAAGGTAATTGCCAGTGCTCAAAAGCATAGGGATGAACGTATGCTTGAGCTGAAGGAGATTTCGAAGATTTCAGCTTTCAGGAACTCAATTGGCTCTTCGACAACAGTTTAGGTATTAGCTTTGTAGTACAAAACCAAAACTTTGTGTGCGTTGGTGTCTATGTTTGTGTCTTCATGCTAACCTCTCTCAACCTCTTCTTGAGCTGCAATAATCCAACGCACTGATGATCTGTTAGACCAGGTGCACGTACTATAAGAAATTGTTGAGTATGGTTGTCTGGATAGTAGATACCTGTGTCATAAACTGCAAGAGGATCCCAAGAATCGTTGAGCAAGTAAACATTGTAATAAAGGTTCTCTGTGTCCATTTGTTCAATGCGGAGGTCGTGGGCAAGAATAGGGCACCAAACAACTTGCCACCCTCTCTCTTGCTTCATCAAGGGGAATCGTCATGGAAAGGAGAAGACAGTCTGCTCCTGTAGACGTGATGAGCAGATAAAGATGCCGCCAAAATTTGAACTCACCACTGATTGGATGTAGATGTATGCTTGCACGCTTGGTCCAGTACGGCAATCCACACGACAGCAATCAGGGCGACCACACAGTGGTGATAAATACGGTAGTGGATACTCGTGCTCACTGGACCCAGTACTGTCATTGGAACGGTGGTCTGCAGATGGGTCGATCGCAGGCAGTGAGGGATTCGTTTCAGACATAATGGAGAAATCAGAAGACACTTAGTGGTTGGGACAACAAATCTCCGGTTCTCATACATACATATAGGATGATTACTCTTGAGCTGGGCACTGCTTCCTTCATCTAGCTTGCTGGCTATTACCTAGACTAACCTTGAGTGCCAGCTCAGCTCGCTCACGGAGCGCTCAAGAGCTGTCAGCCAAAGTTTGCACTTCCAACCATGTCTGCCTCTTACCGGTATCTGCGTTGGAAAGGGGATAGGTAATCATGGTTAACTTATCCCAGTGATAAGCGACGGTCACAGCGGGATCGCAAAGCTGACGAAGCTTCTCGTGATACTCCAAGTGTTGGCGCCATCTATCAGTGACTTCAGAATATTCCTTGGCACTGGGATCGAGGATGTTGAGTAGAGTGTCAGGAAGGATCCACTGGCACTGCTCAAAACTGTAGAATAATCAACAAAACAGCTATATATTGAGCATGCGACGCACTATACAGACGATGCGGAGTTACCAGAGATAACATTGCTGCGAGAGAGACGGACGTGGAAGAGGTGGGTAGAGGCAGTGGCTTCGACACTGCAATCTGGGGGCATTGAAGATACTGCGAGAAGGAGGACTGTATTGAGATATTTCCATGAGAAATGCAAGACACGCTTCTCTCCTGGGATGGTAAGGGAATCAATCTTACACCCTTGCTGGTGTACGGGCCAGTCTCGTTGCTGGCACTCTCGCGACTTAGATTGTAAGCATTGCCATCAAGCCTCCGAAACATTGAGACTTACACAGTAGCGCTTGGAATTGCAGGAGCCACATTTCTTTGGCTTCGCTGTGACGAGGCCACAGATACATCTGAATGAAGAAGACATTGGGACAAGAGTGGTGACACATGCGACAACGATGAGGCCGTCTTTGAAGCGGACGGAAAAGTTGACCAAGTGCGACCGAGTGCAGTGACATAGTTGCGAAGGAGAATATCTGAGAAGTTCAATGGCATCAACAGGGATCGGTAGTACGATACGTGCGAAAGAGAGTCTGAAAGACAGTGGTCGGAAGGAGGAAATGGGACCTCATTGACAGCGTTGAGGCTATCTCTGTATTTGAGCCTATACTCTGACTGAGAGCATAGCAGGAAAGCCAAAGGCTTGTTCCGTGTGGTGGGTTGAAAGCTCACAGTAACGAGCTGTTAGCTATAAGGTGACTGAATACCATGCAAGGCCCCGCTGGTGACAGAAACCTAAGGTGTGTTGTATCAGCAATGAAGAACTGACCAACAGTCTGTCTGCTATGGTATGTAGTCACTGTCCATTATGTTGTGAGCAAAGGGAAAGCAACAGGTCAATAATGGGTGCTGATGAGGAAAAGATGTTAATAAATACGTCCAAATTCAGTGTTTATTACTAATTAAACTGTGCATCAACCGGTACTATTGCTCGACGGCTACATCCAGCTGATAATGATGTGGGGCTTATTTGGATTGGTAACCGGTTACCAGAAATACAATCATAAGTGTGAGGGAACCTCCTGTGCAATAACTGATTAGTTACAGGTTGCCAGGAACAAGACCGATGGTTTAGACATACCAGTTACTAAATCAGGTGAACCATTGTCATAATGCTTAACATGGTTATAGCTTGCTGTGAAGACGATGCACGGTGGATGTGGACCATTCAACATAAGCATGGTGGTCATTCACCCATTATTGTAATCCGCGTCATGGTTGTCAGGTACTGAGAGTCGAACGAACAGTGAGGCAACACCATATACACTTCAGATGGTGAACATGTGCCTGTCTTCGTATTCTGCGCGATGGTTACCATTTTCTGGGTGCTCCAGAAACAGTGAACAAGGTCCAGACAACATTGGACTAGTGACTAGTGACTGATGAAGGGTGTGTCCATCCTGGTTATCACTTACTGTGAGCACAATAGGTGGTGAAGGAGGACTAGTTGGCATCGGAATTGGTGAGTGTTCTCCTATGATCACAATCTGTGTCTGGTAATCAGGAACGGAGTGTTTGATAGATAGTGAGTAAGCTCCACTTACCCTACATTCCGTGAACAATCACCCATCGCCTTGATGAGCAGCGTGGTTATGACATACCGACTTTCGGATGGAGGGTGATGGAGGACTGTGACACCTCACGATGGTTTGCAGTTACCAAGTGGTACAATATGCAACATGGTTGTCACTTGCCAAGTATTTGACGGAGGGTGAATAAGGAGCATTCTCCCCACCAATGGTGAACAGTCACCTATTGTCATTCCTCACATCGTAGTGAGTACGTACCAAGTATGTGATACAGGGTGATGGAGGACTGTTACACCTCGCAATGGTTTGCAGTTACCCAGCGCCAGAATTGGGAAAGTGGTTATCACTTACCAAGTATTTGACAGAGGGTGAATAAGGAGCATTCTCCCCGCCGATGGTGAACAGTCACCCATGGACAAATTTTGAGTCACAGTTATCGCTTACTGAGAGTACAATAGACGGTGAGCCAAGACTGTTGAACATCAGCATGGTGAACATTGTTGTCCAGTTGTAATCTATGTTGTGGTTGCTACATACGGAATGTGCAAAAAGTGGTGAGGGAATCCAGGCTAAGACTCACCGTAAAATCAGGTGGAAGTTTCCGATAACTGAGTCGGGTGTCAAGAGGGCAAGGTGGACACTCACTGCAAATGCAATGGCCGGTGAGCAGTTACTAACTGTCTCACCAACTGTGACTACCCACTTGCCACTTTTACACACCAGGTTTGTGTCATTTTCTCCGTGGACTCAGTTCATGGTGACCAATATCAATAACAGTACAAAGAGGTGGCTAATAACTGTGGTCTGAAGGTCAGTCACTTGGTAACATAGCACCAAGTATTGCACTCGTGGTGGACAGACACCGACCCTCACCATGTTGGTACAGCTTGCTTCCTCAGTGACGAGTTACTGGTGTTGTTCGCTACAGTTGGGAGTCATCATTATGTGAGTGAACACAGAAGTGACTGAGTACCTGGAAGCTCGTCCTTGGTGATCGAAAACCGCATTGTTGTTTGTTTGTCCTGAATACAGTACGTGTTTGAACCGTATATGGGTCTTGTTGGTACCAGTTTGACATCAACAGCTGCCCCAGAAATCAATTACTTAGGCATTGATTGGTATACAAGGAGGTATGGCTTTGATGATGGACTACCATGCTCTGTACAACAGGCTAGAAAACAACAAACTACTCTATTGGATTCAAATTGACTCGATTCATCGCTAAAGAGGCCTATGATTTTGAACGGCTCAGGATTGTGCCTATCTGAAGAACTGGCATGAACAAAACATTGGTAACCATTCACTCTGGGTGTCAGCTGTGCAATCAGGCGGTCAGGTATCAACGTGCTGCAGCTGTCTGTCACATAGAAGCGGTTCCATTCACAGCTTTCTGTGTAGAATGATGTCCTGGCTTGTAATGAGATCTGAGATGCGGCAATGTGCGAGGTGTCCTTGCTCTTATCCACAACCATACTCTCGCCCTCGTCTCATTCATGGATAACTTCAGGCAAGGGGGTAGCAGGATTGCAATAAACAACACAGGGTACAATTGGAATTTTCAGCAGACCTGGAACCCTCCCCCTTAAAAAGGAAATTTCCCAGCATGTGATGTCCTAAATAGGAAATTTTGAGCTCAAACCCACCACAACTGAAAAAAAATCACTGTAGCATTGTATTACAGTAAGTGATATGCTGTTTCTACTAGTATGACCCATAGTTTTAAGTACAGAATAATGTCTCAAATGATGTTAGTACCAGGTGCTGAAATGGCCAACCTTCAGTGGCAACACGAGTCCCTAGGGTGCTAGGCCATTTAAGCTGGCTAATCATTGCCATGATCCTACTTGCCTAAAAACTCAATGATCCTTTATATATTCTTAAGCTGGCTCAGTTTAATATCATCATTGCCAGCTTCAAAACCTAAACATCCTCTGGAGCAGGCATATAGTGCTCTCCTAGTCAAATGTGCCTCTTGCAAGTCTCACATCTACTTCATAGGTATCAAGTTTATCACAGCTTTTCTGTTATATGTTGGTTATATGTGTCGAGGATGGGTGTTACAATGTCACATCTTGTGACCATATATAATGCGTGTCCGGTTCGGATGGTTCTTTCCTCAGTCGTTATACAGCAATGAACTGAGGTGAGAGCCATATTCTATACCTGATGGGACAATGGCTGATATACATGTAGTTAGCTGATGCTGTCCGTATTTAGGTATAGAGAGTCGTTATACAGCAACGAACTTTTGATTTAGGTGTTCACATTCTCAACAGGTTATGGGCCTTTGCTGAGTCTATACACCTCGTTGGATTGCTCACCCTCATTTTTTGTATTGCTCACCTCGTTTTTACAACTTTTTACAACCAGATCCTTTTTCTTCGATGCCCGCGAAGACCGAAGCTGAAGGTAGCACTGGCAAAGGGATGGAGAAGACGCCCAAGACATCCAAGGCTACTGGGAAGCCTGCTGAAGACGAAATGTCTCCAGGTACATGTGCAGATTTTGATGTGTTTGTCAAACAGCGTCGCGCTCGGTGCTATATGGATGAGGCTCTTTGTCTGGATAAGACCCACCCTTCCGTCATCCATCAGTCCATTTCCCCATTTGCTTGGATTGCTAGTACTCCAACTCTCGATTACTCTGCTAGAACCTGGATTGAATGGGATTGTGCGCTTTGCACATCGCTTGGGATGTTCGGGTTTTTGGCTCTCCACCTTGACTCTACCTACTCTCCGCCAGACCACACTGCCAAGCCTGTGGCTTGCCGCAACTGGTTAATGAATGATAGGGCAGTCTGTTCGTTCATGCGCTCCAAGATGTCTGCTATTGAGCAGAATTTTGTGAAGGATGCTCACCTCTCTGCTTTGAGCATGTATCTACAGTTGAAAGCACGACATGAGCAGCGGGGCCCTACTTCTCAACTTACCATGATCTCCGATGCTCTGGCTATCAACTTTGAGCACAATGTCCCCCTTGATCAAACTGTACAATGCCTCCGCTCGGTTAATGATGCTATTTGGGCAATGGGCGCTCCTACACCTGAAATTTTCTTGTCTCTCCTTCTTGTCCGTGTGCTACATAAAAACTACCCAGTGCTCTATCAAGACATTGATAACTCAATTGCTGGGGCCACCAAGCTACATCCATTTACTTCCGACTCTATCATAAATCGCCTTGCTAGGGAACAGGCCGATCTGAAAGAGCCTGGATCGATACCCTCTGCTGAAGCCCATGTCTCCCAGACTTCTTCACACCCTCGTCTCAAATGCACTAATACTGCTTGTGGAAAAGATGGCCATACCATCGATTACTGCATCAAAGACGGTGGTGGAATGGCTGGTAAGACCATTGTTGAGGCCAGGGCAAAACAGAAGGAGGATACCAGGAAGGGCTCTTGCAATAACACTAATCAGTCTTTGTCAGCCTCGCAGGCCCACGTCACCGAAGTAGAAGCTCACTACAATGCTCTGACATCCCTCGATTCTGCTCCCTTATTGATCCCTGGATTCATCCTGCCATGACTGCAGCTGACATTAGCAAATATGAGGCTTCCTTGTTAGTGGATGGAGGCCCTCTATATGCATCTGTAGATTGGCTGACTGCGATACATGAAGATGTTGCTTTTGAAGCTTGTCTTCCTACCACGATTCCAACTACAACGAGGTGGTCCTCTATTGGTGATGACTTGCCATTTCTAACAGATTCCTGCGCGTCGATCCACATCTCTCCTGAACGAGGCGATTTTGTCTCCCTCAGTCCCCTAGCGAGTCCATGACATGTTCGTGGCCTTGGCGGTAGTAGCATTGATGCTACTGGTATTGGGACGATGAAGTTAAGGACGGGAAAAGGCTCTTTTTTGCTGTTGGAACCAGCCCTGTTCATTCCTCAGAGCTCTGTGCGGCCTGTGTCTGTGGCCTTGCTGGCAAAAGTGGGGTTTGCGACCATTTTTGATTTCCCTAGGGCCGAGATATGGAACAAGAAGGCTGGAAATGCTGTAGTGGTGACAGGGGAGGTCATTCCTGGTCGGAATGTCTACAAACTAAACCACATCTCTGTGGCTCACCCCCCTCACTTGACAAACCCTGATAGTGTGTATCTATCACAGTCTGCTTGGCTCTTGACGATTGATACGTGGCATCGTAGGTTGGGACACGTAAACAATCAGTCGATCCTTGATATGGCATCGAAGAGTCTAGTTGATGGGATGCCTATTGATCTTTCTTGTTCGCCACCAGTCTGCGAGTCGTGTATCTTGGGAAAGCAGACCAGATCTTCTGTTCCTAAAGTCCGAAATCAGCCCGTCCTTTACAGAAAGTTTTCATTGACCTCTGCGGTCCTCATGTCTTGTCCTCTTCAAAGAATAAATATAGTGTTGACATTATTGATGACTATTCTGGCCATCCATGGTCTTTTGGGGCGAAATCGAAGGATGGTGCCTATGACATTGTGGTTGCTTGGGCGAATCAAGAGCAATTACGGACTGGGCATTCACTTATTTGCATCAACATTGACCGCGGTGAACTCAAAAGTGCTCGTTTTGACCAATGGTGTGCAGATCGTGGCATTACATTGACTTTCACTGCACCGGATACATCTGCTCAGAATGGTCAGGGAGAACGGGTGCATCTGACTCTCATGAATCAGGCCAGGGCTATGCAACTGTCCTGTGGATTACCTCCATGCTACTGGGATGAGTTCATGGCTACTGCCGCCTATACTCGTGCCCGTACTGCTAGCCGCTCTGCAGGGAAGACTCCTTATGAACTCTATGAAGGACGGAAGCCAGATCTCAGCCACATGTGGGAAATTGGATGCAAAGCATACGTACTTCTTACTGGGAATAATCCGAAGGTCGGTCCACGTGGGGTCGAATGTGTCTTTGTTGGCTATGCACGCAATTCTAAAGCCTATAGATGCTTCAATCGGGAAACGCGATGAATGGTTGAGTCTTTTCACGTACGATTCGTGGAGCGAAAAGATGCAGTATCCAAACCCCTTCGACCAGGCATCATGTTGGATGACAACCTAAAGCTGGAAGCCAGAGGAGACCCAGACTTCTGCCGCTCATGTCTGTCCAAACTGGATGATGTGCTGGATCCTGAACCAGAACTGGTTGGTGTACATGGGAGACGGTTGATGCACAGACATTGGTGGATCCTGAGCTGGCCCCGACAGCGGAAAAATCTGCTCCAGTAAAGACGGCCACTACTATTGAAGAAGTAGACGACATAGATGCAATTCCCCATATGCACCGCAATGTGGATCCTGAGCTGGGCCCACCTGAGGCAAAGCCAACACCAGCAAAGATGGCCACTACAATTGAGGAAGTAGATGATGAGGAGGCTGAACCTGAGTCGCGCCCCAAGAGGGTTAGAAAACCGTCAACGAAGAAGGCAGCTATCCTCAAACAAGATGAAGAGTTGCGGAATAAGAAGGCCAGAAAGGATGCAAAGAAGAGTTGACGTCAGGCAAAATTGGAACAGCGACCGACTTCTTCAAATGATCTTCAAGAAGCTCTTTCCGCTTTTCTCAGCTCCGTCTGAAATGGTGAGATGGGCTGTGAGTCTTCAGTGCCCTTCGACAGCCTGGACGATGTTCTTGATGGTCTCGCTGCAATGGGAGAGGACTTACTGGATATAGAAGATCCAAGGAGTTTCCGAGCGGCGATGAATACTGAAGATGGAAGGAGGCTTGCCAGGCAGAAATCAAAGGCATTGAAGACATGAAGGTTTTCTGGCTAGTCCCACGATCCGAAGTTCCTGCTGGCAGAAAGATACTGAAGGGGAAGTGGGTGTTGACAGTAAAGCGGGACAAGGCAGGCAAACCGATCCAATTCAAAGCGTGGTACGTTCTATGTCAGGCCATGCCCTTAAAAAAAGGCTTTTCAAGCTGGTTATATCCACATTTTTCAAAAGCCTTTTTCATGGTTATAACCACTCCCACTCAACATGCTTAATCAGCACCTTTTTAGTAGGAGCGGGTCCCATACATATATGGCAGGTGGTCGGGTGCTCTATAAATATATAAATCACGGGGTTAGTAGGATAGCAGGGTAGCCATTAATGTTCTGCTGCCCTGCCCTGCTGCCTCAGCTTCAATTAACATTACATATATATATGTATTCAATAATTAGCCATTACTGCATTCATTTTATGGTAGCAATGGCTGGATTAGATTTTTTAATATGGATATAGTACAAATACTAGTAAATAAATACAACATTGCCTCAGTAGCATTCCCAATATTAAGGCTTATATATTAGGTATACTAATGCTACATGTATGTATACATATATACATATACAGAATACTAGTAATTATGCAAGAGCTAAACAGCTGTTGCAAGCAGGACTAATATTGCTGCATGCACAGCCACTTGGTGCCTGGTTGCATAGCCACTGGGTCTGAGCTCCGAAGGATAAGCACCTGGATAAGCACCTGTGAAAGCGCCAGATGGAATGTTCAAGTGGGTGTTGCTGAGCGTTTAGCAGAACCACCATACAAGTAGGTGTGGACTTCTGGGTGCCTTTTGTGCGTTTGGGAAGAGAGATGGGAGGAATGGTGCCGAGTGTAAATCGTTGTCACTTCCTTCGTCGTTGCTGTAGTTTGAACCAGAGTCTGCAGAGGAAGAAGAAAAGTCGGGGAGAACATGCATTGCGATGTCTTGAGGTACAGAAGTCGTCATCATCTCCGGAGCATCAAGAAGTTCATCGAGGGGCAGTTCGATTGTGGGACGCACGATGCTAAAATCATTGGACACATTGAGATTGAGACCTTCACCGTAGTTCATGGACGTGGACACGGTTGTCTCTGAGACTGCAGATGTGTAGATATCAGTTTATTAGTGTAACATATATCACTTACTGAATAGCAATGAAAGGCTCGTTAAGCGCCTAAACGCCTGCTCTTTTGACCGCCTTTCCAATGTCCTCAAAAACTGATAAGCGACTTCTAATCAGACAGAACTGCTCTATGGTATGTATATAACTAATTAAACTGTTTAAATGACATGCTAATTTTTGGTCAATGAAATATTAGTATTGACTCGTGTTTAGCAACATGCCAATCCTACTCTCCTTCACCCACCATTGCCTCTCCATTCTATTCCCGACATCTCTGTTAGAACATGTAACATGGTCAGTCTTCAATACTTTATGACTTACTACTTACTTATAGCCTTCGTTGTTAATGTTCGACAGAGTTTTTATCTAGTGAAGTTCATGTGTGCTTGTTTTGGCGCCAAACACTCCGACCACTCCACTCTTTATCAAATCCCAAAAACCCGCAGCCATGCTCTCAAAACCCTCAGCCGCATTTCCAAATGCCAAAACGCACTTTCTAATTCCCCAGAACGCACTGTCGTGTCCCAAACCCGGCTGCGTCGTAAATTTGAGTGCTTGAGCTCTGACATGATTCTTGTGTCTTACCACCACCGACTACGATGAATGTGAGCCTCGTGTCCTTGCATTCCATTGCCATATAACGCCTCTCTAGACTGTGAGCCTGCTCTCTCTTGCTGGTGTAGCCTCAACGGCCATCCCAATTCCTGTCCCAGTGTCCCATTCTCCTGGCGATTCCTTGCTTCACTCTTCCTCGTTGACCAACTCACCGTCACTGAGCACTCCATCGAACTCGAGTGCCAAATCTCACCACAGACTTCTGAGGCAAGACCCGCAGATTGAGCAATGCTAGAGACGCAGCAAGCCACTTGCTTAACACTCTCACAGCCGATCTCTCACTTAGCAATAATCACCCCATTGGAGCTACACTGATTCCTATTGGTAAGAGCAAGAAACAAGGTCAGGACTTTAAATGCGAAAGCTGTTCAAAGGTGAGATCTAGATATGAACAAGGACCAGCTAATTCATTGATAGCTATACAGATCTATTGCCATCCTTCCTGTCTCATCAAACACTGCTAGGAACACACTCCTCATTGGCGAGAATCTTCCAAGTACCAGCCTACCTTGCTCTGCTGCAGCTGCCACATCATCAAGCTGTCAAATCCGCAACCACCGCCGCATCCCCAAATCTACTATCCCCAACGCCGTATCCCCACCAAACCACCACCAACCAAACCAATGCTGACTGCCACATCCCACCAAGTGCAGTCAATGCCGAGACCTGCTCCCATTTTCCCCTTTTGCCTAACCACTGTCCCTAACCCCGTTTCTCTTCCCGTCACCCGAACAACGCTGCCGTCTTGAACCCCACAGGTCATTCATTCATAAACTTTCCCTTACTCTTGAACCCTCGAACCCGAAGCCACGTTCAGGGTGTATGCCCTACATTTTAGATTTTATTTTATTTTATCTGTATTTTTTCATTTTTTCATTGTTAATCCACCCTGTGTAGCTATCAGTATATACAGCAATGTATTCTATTGGCCCGAATGGTACTTTCTGGTTGCTAAAGTACAAATAAGGACAGTATTACAATAGCAGGGGGCACCGTATTGCAATAACGGGTGGGTTTCAGGTGGGTTTATTTACTAGTATTTACTACGCCACAAGTGGGTGCGTTGGGGCGCGTTGTTCTTTGCTCATATTTACAAATGCCTGCCCTAGTCTGGTCCACATACTAGTCACCATTCATTAGTCTATACATTTTATATACTAGTATAAAGGTTTTCCTGGTGGTTATAACCATGAAAAAGGGTTGGAACCACATATAAGGCTTTTTTAAATATGGATATAACCACCCACAAAGGCTTTTTCCTATGGCAAAGGGTGTCTATGTGGCTATGAACAGATAATGGGGAAGGACTACAATCGGACAACCTCACCCATGGCTTGTATGGAATCTTTTTGTCTTCTCCTCCATATAGCGGGTTCAAACGACTGGGATATGCAGCAATTTGATGTGAAGCAGGTGTTTCTGTATGGCGTTCTTGATCCGGAAGAAATACAGTATATGGCTCAACCTGAAGGCTTTGAGGAACCTGGTAAGGAAGACTGGGTTTGGTGCGTTGAGAAGGGTCTTTATGGGATGCATCAAGCAGGTAGGATTTGGAACAAAATGTTGCATGATAAGATGTTGGCCTGGGGTTTTACCAGACTCGAGTGCGAGTACTGTGTGTATGTTCGCCAGTTGGGTTCCGACATCGTCATTACAGCGGTTCATGTGGACGACTTCCTCTCCATTGCCAGCTCGAAAGCAGCAAATGATTCATTCAAGGAGCAGCTCAAAACGGAGTGGACAATTGCAGAAGGGGAGGCAGATTTTTGTCTAGGCATCGAGATAGAAAGGGACCGACAGAATTGTTTTGTCTATATCTCACAAACAGCCATGGTCGACAAAATCATCAAGGAGTTTGGCCAGACTGACACTTATCCGACTTTGACGCCGATGGTGGAAAATGCGAACACATTCCTTACTCATCCTCCCGCTGATGAGATACTGGGTGAGGAGGAGCGTGCTGCCCTTGCAAAATTGCCATACCGTTCCCTCATTGGTCAACTACTGTACCCGAGTCTGGGCTCAAGACCTGACATTTCATATGCAGTTCGAAAATTGTCGGAATTCCTAGATTGTTACAGATGCTCTCATTGGGATGCTGCGATACGGGTGGTGCGCTACTTGAAAGGTACAAGGGACTTACGATTGAGGCTTGGCGGTGGAGGACTCACATTGACTGGCTTCATGGATTCTTCATGGGGGGACTGTCATGATGGTTGTTGCTCATCTATGGGCTACTGTTACACCCTAGGAGGAGGAATGGTATCTTGGTCTGCCTGGAAACAGAAGGTGGTTGCCACATTGTCAACAGAAGCTGAATATATTGCAGCCTCTGAATCGTGCAAAGAAGCAGTATGGCTGCGAACGATGCTCTCCTTGTTGCTGCTACCTATTGGTCCTAATACCTCAACTCCCTTACTTTGCACTAAAAAGGGTGAGGATGCAACTCCATTGCATTGCGACAATAACGGAGCTGTTTGCCTGGCGCTCAACCCACAATTCCATTCCTGTTCAAAACATTTTGATATCCGCTACCATTACATCTGGCAATGTGTTGAAGAGGGACAGGTATCTATGCGAAGAGTATCCACTAACGACAACCTTGCGGACATATTCACCAAGCCTCTTTCCCTTAACCCATTCATACATTTCCGATGACTCTTAGGACTATGCTAATCATGAGAGCAAGGAGGAGTGGTTGTATATGGCTGTATTTCTTTTTATTCTTTTCTTTCCATATTTCTTTCTGGTATCACTCATCTGAGGAGGAGTGTCGAGGATGGGTGTTATGATGTCACATCTTGTGACCATATATAATGTGTGTCCGGTTCGGATGGTTCTTTCCTCAGTCGTTATACAGCAACGAACTGAGGTGAGAGCCATATTCTATACCTGATGGGACAATGGCTGATATACATGTAGTTAGCTGATGCTGTCCATATTTAGGTATAGAGAGTCGTTATACAGCAACGAACTGAGTTAGCTGATGCTGTCCGTATTTAGGTGTTCACATTCTCAACAATATGCAGTTTCTGGATATTTCACTCAGCTTATATTCATTGTTGAGTTTTGCATTCCATCATTATATGTATTATCACCATGCAGAGTTTTAATATTCTTAGATGCATTGTTACCTCCTGGGCAACAACCAGAAGGTTTGAACTCTCAACATACTTATCACTAGTGGAACAAGCTGTACTGCTCTTTATGCCATGCTTTGACTCCTTCAGATGCAGCTCTGCTACATGCTTTTCTCTGTCTTACCCTGGCCACTGATAAGGATTACTTCAACTTTGATGCATTCTTCCAGATCATCCTTTGTTTGTTCAATATGAAAGATAATCCTTGGGTAACTAATACCCTCAAATATCACAACCAGTAGGTTGTCCATGGGATTTGGCTTTGCTAATTTGTTTCCAGGAGTTTCTTGGTCCTGTCAATGTCAAAATATCAAACAAGCTCAATTTGTGGTAAAAAAATTGCAGGATACCTGCTAATATATGCATAGACATCAATGTCATTGTTTGTGGTTGTTCTGGAGGCTAGGGAGTCCTTTTGAGGAGATGCTCCCACAGTATTTCACTTTCCTGAGCACCAGAAATCCAAAAGTAGTCTGATTCATTGGTGGAGCACACCATAGATAGATAACATCAATACAAGGCTATTTGAACTGTTTTTGAGGCTACTTGTGTTGCACAGAAAATGTAGTTTCAGGATGTATCTATTTTAGTCTTGCCTGCCAAATCAGGAGTAGAGAGGTGGTGACTTGCACTATAAGCCTTTATTAAGGGCTAAGGCTTAAGTGATCACATTAGTATAGTAGCATTGAGACCAAATCAATCCTTATCACCCCACTTAAGTGGGCCGTCCCTAGCAGGCGGCAATTCCGAGTCCTCATGTGATTAAACCACATCAGGTAGGACCAAGTAAAGAAAATATCAAGGGTGGCATGACCTGATCCTGTGACTGTGGGTCCAGTCCTGCCAAAATGATGTCTCTCTCAAGGTCCAGAGCATTGTATATTAGTGTACTGGACTCAAAATAAAGGGGTATATACGAGTTGTGACACCTCACACACTCAGCTAATATACCGTAATCTACACAGTGACATGATCTCAACATACTCGGATACTATATCAGGTATTTTATGTAATTCAACTAGGTACAAGTTCAAGTTATTGGGGGGGGGGGATTAATTTGGGTGTGGCCTTTTTCAAGGTTCCTGCTCAGTTGCACACACTGTCATCAGGCAGCTTGGCTGCCCGAATTTTTATGGGGGGACCAAACCCTAACCCTCGAACCCAGTGCCATCACGTGCTTCTCAGTGTTACCTTATCAGGCTGATGATGCCCGACTGTGTTTGAATTAGCTGAGTGTGTAATTATGGCATGATTTAGCTGAGTGAGTAAGGTGTAACATTTTGGGAATACACAAAATAAAGCTCCTAGAGCCTAAGTACTCAATTATGATGACCCAAAAGAAGTGATGGGTGAGTTGTGTTGTTTAAAAATATCTTTTTCAGCTGACATTCTGCATCAGTTCTATTTGGATTCAATACACATAGTGGTTCTGCTTAGCCTGTGGATATCACCCACTTTGACTCGACCTTTCAAGGGAGAATTCCAGCCCAATGCATCCGAAGAATCACTACTCCAATCAGCCAGCCATGCTGGAATCTCTTCGGTGATATCAGGCAGATTGTACCCACACAATAACTGAAGCACAACAGCAAAAGGACAAAACACATCCCCTGAGTCATCCTCATGGGGTTGTGGTTCATACCCACACAGCAATTCAGAGTTCATCGTAAACTGGTTATGAATCTGTGAGCGTATCTGTGATGCACCACCAGGAGAGTCAAGCTTCAATTAACAATGAAAGTGGTACATGTCCTGTTGGACACGGTGAATCAATCAACAAAAGACCTTTGACTTGAACACCCTTCTTGTGTAGCCAGTGGGCTGCAGCTTTGTAAGCAATGACTCCACTAAATGACCAGGAGTATCAGGAAGTGCATCAGTCTCAAGGTTTTCTTTTTGACTTTTTGTGCTTTCCAGCTTGTCGACAAGCTAAAAAGTCGAGAAGTTGACAAGGCAAGGCCTGACAAGCTACCAATTTTGACATTTTATGTTAGCTTTTTAGCTTTTTGGCTTGTTAGGTAGTTCACCTAATCAGAGCTTTTTTGAAAACATACCCTAACTTTTTTACTTGCAGCTTTTTGGGCTTTTTCACCTTGCTATGCCTTGAGCAAGGCAAAAAAAGCTTTACTTGAGAAACCTGATGTGTTCCCAGGAGAGAAAAAAATAACATCACCTCCTAGAATAACAGGCCCAGTGGCAACTAACGAAATCATAGTGGCATAACATGTTGCCATTTCGACTAAACTCTCCCAAGGCTGAGATGAAACAAAATAAGGGTTATGGATCCCATATACTGTTCTTCCCAAAGATGACAAACCTTTGTAGCTGTTGATGAGTCCACTACCGTTGTGAATCAGAAACAGTGGAGCTGTGGGTGAGTGTGTTTGTTTGAAGTGTAACAGGTAGTACACTGTATGGTCTGGGACTACCACTAGGATGGCTGGGATCTCAGAAGAGCTGGAGCTGGAGCATAGTTCAGCCGGAGGCAGGAGCGAGGATCCCCTCCACTTTGCATCATACTGAGCAGTCAGAAACTTGTTCACAGAATGAGCAGTAGAGTGAACTTGCAAAAAGTCGAATACAGAGGCAGGGGAATTGACAGAAATCTGACTGCAAAAGTCATTGAGCTTGTGGAGGAGAGGTTCCATGGTGGGACTCCCTGATAATAAAATGCAACGTCGAGAAGACTGCATTTTGCCTGCATCTCAAAATCACCTTGAGAGATCGGAGGTGGTCAAGAGGGCCCGCGACTACACAATTTGTTGGCCAGGACTGCTATAACAAGCAACAGTCAGACTCTGACTGTCAGAGAGGAGACATCAGACAAAGATGCTTCCACGGTTGTCGAATTGAGGTGTACCACGAGCATGCCAGTTGTGTTGAGAGCACATTGAGATAGCATCAGCCATGCTCGATGTGCCAGAATCAGCAGCCCATCACAGAGAGTGATGATGTTCACAATGACTAGGGCAACATATTTCCCGAGACTATATAATCAGAATCCATACGCAAAATCGACAAAGATCCTTACCTATATCCAATCACCACAGTAGCGTTCAATCCCCACCAAATCCAAAGCTTAGCCAATGTGTACTCCAGTGCAAACAATGCCATCTGAGATGCTTCAAACCCAGCTGGATCAGTTCCTCCTTCTCCGAGAAGGACAGGAAGAATGCTCTCAAACCCAACCCTATCAAATTTCTCTCACATTTGTTGATATGGTTCTCGAATTTGACTGAAGAGTAAACCCACAGATAGTGTCCACCCTGACCTGAAAAAATGAACACAAATCCATGGCTTGTGCTGGTCGAAGTAGGGCTGGAAACAGCTGGACAAGCCTTTCAAAAGCTCCACTCAGGTCGAAGCGCAGACCACGATTCGATGTTATTACAATTGCCGATGAGCTATTGCCATATACATGATATCCCGCACTCTGAACTGCACCGCATCTTCGCTGGTTCGAACCCACTACTTCTGCCTCAATTCTTCCAACACAATGTCCGTCTTGGCTGATATCCCAAACACAAGTGGAATGTCCGCTTCCATCTCATCAGCAGATGGCAATTTCCCTTCCAGATACTCCTCTACAATCCTCAAATCCATACCACCACATTGCCTCCCTGACTGCTTCCAACTCACCTCTAATACACTTTTGCTAATTTTGTGTTTGAGACTGTCCCTCAACCATCAATTCTGGTCCGGAAATTTCCCTTTTTAGCAAGACTGCAACTGGTACACATCATTCAGCAAAATCCTCCATCAAGTAGGTAGTATTTGTACTAACTGTCAATGAGCTATATCTCATTTATCAGAACTGTGAGAGCTTATTGACTCCCTCTAGGTAGATGATTGAATCATTTTTGGTATTTATCAAGGGGCATCCGGACCGGTAATCCCGAACCGGACATTGGTAGGTAGGTCCATCAGGTAGGTCCTTAAAATTTTTGTCCACATACCTCAAATTTCTGCATAATAGACCTCCAGTGAGCTCAATGAACACTACTGAGTAGTCAGAAACACATGAGAATATAGTTGTATTGATGCCTACTACTGTCTGAGGCCATCCGACCATCTGAGATAGATAGGTAAGGATTAGGTA
This sequence comes from Megacollybia marginata, assembly GCA_003313965.1. Lineage (NCBI taxonomy): Eukaryota > Fungi > Basidiomycota > Agaricomycetes > Agaricales > Porotheleaceae > Megacollybia > Megacollybia marginata. The sequence continues at coordinate 41,795 of QLOY01001208.1, forward strand.
ATAAACATGCACATGTCCAAAAGTAAGTGAAAAAAGTATTCCAGCAAGATATCCAAGGCTCTGGAGACATTAGTTAATATAGTGCTATTATATTGAGACAAACAGATTCAGTTCTAGACACAGGAGTGATACGAAACATCAACGGAGCCCATTTTGGGTAGGTCACATGACCTTGAGGTAGGTAGGTTCCCCGGTGAGGTCCTTAATTTATTTTCCGGATGCCCCTTGAGCTGACATCACCTCTATTCACCTGGACTCTTGACAGCTTGACTCTGTCAACTGTTATTATCCTCGTCCACATCAACTCTAACCTCCAGCTCATGAGATTAAACTGAGTACAACTTCAATTTACTCACCATCATTTCATTCATCTCAACCAAGCTTGCTTTCCATTTGGAACAAGTAGTGTCTTTCAATTAGAAAGCACCTCATTATCCTTCCTTGCACATTTATCTGTCTGTGGGTAACTCCACAAATCAAGGACTTGGAGCTCTTCTGGACAACAAGAGACCTCTAGGCCTTGAGAAGTTGAATTCATGAAGACAAACTAGTGAACTGACAGCTCTGATCAAGAAGACAGACCAAAGACTCCTGGTTGTTCAGGAGTGGCTGCTCATTGTCTGCAGTAACTCACACAATGAGACTTCGGATTTAGGAACCTATTCTTGCAGATAGTTGCAGTTATGGTCCATTGTCTGACCAACGATGTTGAAGTTTCACTGACTGTAACTATGGTGGTCCATGTCGATCTACATACTCGACAAGCACCCTTGCAGAATGGAACAGCAACCTCTCACCCTGAATAAGGAGTCACATTGCAACTATTCTGTGTTGGTCCTGCTTTTGAAGGTTGTATGATTTCACAATCAGAGAGTTTCCCAAGGTGTTCAACACTTTGAAGAGTCCAGCAAGACTTTAAACTGACTCGTGTGACATCCGTGTCAAAACGACAGTATTCAGAGAAACCCACATGTTGGGTAGACAGCCAGCATACATGAGCTCTACAGCATAAGTCGATATATAGAGCAAGACAATGACATTCAGCACCATTCCGTGAGCCCACACATTGGGTAGACAGTCGGTATAGGAAAACTCCAGCACGAGTGTAAACTGACAGCTTCGATAATGGGACATGTGAGCCTGTACCCAGAGCAACATCAGTAACCGCATATGATGGGTTTAATCCTATCTTGAAAATTGTGCAGACATAGGATAGGATAGGTCAAGGATCAGATAAGATCATATCTAATCCTATCCTATCTGATCCTATCATACTCTAACCTATCCTATCTGTCAATGTATCCTATCTGTCCAAACATATCCTACTTGTAGCCTATCCAATCCAATCCTACTCAAATTGTATCCTATCCAATATATCCTATCTCATCCATTCTGTTATGCCAATTACACAATAGGCATTACAGAGAGACTCAACTTTCCTCAAAAGCCTTACTGCATTGCAATTCCAGATGTCAGTAACCACAGATGTCAGTAACCAAATATGAAAAACTCAGACTATATTACCACTAGGTCTGGATAGAACCTACTAATCCAGTGCAGTGAAACTATCCAAGTCTATCCCATCTGATCATAGCCATACCTATCCAATCCTAGCCTATCCTATCCTATCCTATCCTATCTTATCCTAATGCTTAGGTCTACTGGATCCCATCCAGGAAGGAAAGTGTTGGTGAGCCCTTATAAGTGAAGGGAATTGTTGGATTAAATAAGCACAACAAGTAAAATAATCAAACAATTGAACAATACAACAAACATCAGACAACATAACAAGCATTAAACAATGCAACAATGAAACAATGAGTAGAACATTGTCATGTGATATTGTTTATCCATTCCTATTTATTCACCAGCCTGGCCAAGTCTGATTCTCCAAGTCCCACATCAACCAACTGGCCATCAGTTGAGTAATATTGTAAGTTACATTATTTAGCCAAATAGGATAGGATAGGATTGTGATAGGATTTGTAAGTGACTTTGTAAGAGATTATATAGAATAAGATCAGATCAGAATGGATTGGATTAGCCTAGCAAGTAGATGAGATAAGATTGAACTGGCTCGGATTAGATGGGGTCTTCTAATGGGATAGGTTCAGATACAATGATTGCCAGTGATTATGAGATCAGAACAGATAATATTTAAATAAGATAGGGTATGATATAATTGGATAGGTTTGGATACACTATGATAAGATAGGATAGGTTTGGATACACTATGATAGGATTGGATAGGATATAACACTTATCCTATCGTATCCTATGTCTGCACAATTTTCAAGATAGGATAAACCTATCATATGTGGTAATTGGCAACATTCACTTCATGTGTGAGCTTATGGTCAGAGCAACAACATGATATAACAGAGACATTTCAATTTGAGAGACACAATCCTGATGAGGGGGTTGTGGTCTTCTGCAGTGCATTTTGGATAGGAACGCAATCCTGACGAGGGGGTCACAACCTCCTACTACAGTGCAAATTTGATTCAACAGGAACCTGATCCTGATGAGGGGGTTATAGCCCCTTACCACTTACCACGCCATTCAATAGTGCCTACGCTGCAGCTTCCACTTTCCCAATAGGGTGTAGCAGCAGACCACTTACTGATTCAGCAACTGGTTTCCCAATAGGGAGTTGCAGATCATCAGATCATACAAAGCATTTCCAGAGACCATCTCTCATAGCCAATATGGCAGAGCAGTCAATGATGCAGACAAAACTTAGTGGGTGATACCGCAGAAGGGCCTCAGTAGAACTCTGCTTGCCAAGTTGCAAGTTCGAATCCTGATCCTGAAGAAATGATAGAGGGGCTGAGACCAACTCATGTTTTCTTGGAACGACATCTAGGCTCAATTATTTATTCCACAATCTCCTTCTGGTGTTACCAGAGTTCTTGCTATACATGCCCTGAGATCGCCGTCATGTCGGCTATTGCCGAGACAGCGATTATATAAAAGTTACCTCAGATTGCCAACTCTTCCTCACTTACAATCGCAACTATGGCTAATATCACACTCATTATACCATTGGTTGTGGTTGGCCTCATTTTTATTGTACTCTTGGGCATTGGAGCATGGGTCTTTGACCTTGTTTCCAGGAATGGCAAGAATCATTTTAAGGAAATCATTGCTTATACTCCATCACCTCCTCCAGATGATCTGGAACTTCATCGTTGCCCTCATTCTTATCACACCCCTCCTATACCAGACCCAAGGACCCAACAAGTCATGCAATATCCTCGGTCCCATTGTGCCTCTAGGTCACCTCAAATGTCAATCCCTACAGCCACTATAACATATCCTCCTAAACCCCACCAGTTGCCAGCCAAATCCTGCTGTCTTTCTACAACTAGTTTTGACAGCACTAAAAGCAGCCACAAGTATGCTTATCACACCTGGGGGGTACGAGGATGGGGAACTACAACAGATGCAGATGAACCTATTGAGAACATAACACCAGACATACCTTCTTGACAACAATCTTCAGCACCTTCTAGCTGGAGAGACAAGCTCAAAGACATTCTCTTCACCTGCCTTTCATGAACACAGTGCTCATCATCATTACTACTTGTCTTTACTTTGTGGAGCAGGGAGAACCACATGAAAAACTTCGTCACATGGACTTGCACATAATGTTTTCCGATATAAAGAGTATTGAATGATAAAATCATTCAAGAAAAACAGGAAACATTGTCATTAATATTGTACTTTTAGCTCAATTTTACCTATTTTATCTCAAAAAATCTCAAAAAACTGGATTTTTTTTTTCCACTGATCATGGGAACCATGATCTTGATGAGAGGGTGAAGGGGTAGTAAGGCATGTGAATGGACAAATGAAATAGGCAAAGGAATGAGTCCATGAACTACTGAGATCAAGCAGTCATAGACTGAAGATCAAAGTAAGGCCTCAAATGCTAGTCCCCTCGTCATTGTAGCATCATATCTCTTATTATATTCTTTCAAATTTTTTCCTCTCTATAGTTCCAAGCTCAACTCTTTCACTAAAACTACCGACTTCGCTATTAATTACCTCCAAATCCAAAAGCACCTAGACATGGGAAATTTGGTCATTCATAAAAGACAGATGCTGTCATACATAACGTTAACCCAATTCTTCATCCAAAATTGCAACCCATCAACATGAAAACCTCGAACATACAGCTTACTGTCTCACTCCTCCAGAGAATTTTCACCAGTTTAACCTCTATAGCAATAGACAAGTAAATCTTGTTGTTTGCTGGGCAGCTGTCAACACTCTTCTACTCCTTGACACACATCACTTAGCCCTTCGAGATACAGAGATAGAGGTTATCCTCCTTGTCCTTGACCTGTGCTCAGAGTTAAGGGTATATCAACAACTATTACGCCAGCTCTCTTCTCAGTAAAACACAATCAAATATGAGCAATCCAGAGACCTCGGGGTTGGGTCTTACACTTGGCATTGCTACTGGTGTCTGCCTTTTGATCTTTGGTTTTGTCCATGCAGTTGTATGATGGAGCAGAATGCCCTACCCACAATTACCCAATTTCAATATGGGTGCCTCTATTCATTTTGATCACGACATGCAATCCATTGAGCTGGATACCTTTCATACCGACCAAATACCCTCTTGTTCACTACCAGTCTACCAGCCCCCACATCACAGACGGAGATCTAGTGAAAATGATTTTACCTGGGCATGAGTTGCCACTCTAGTACCATCCAAAGGAGCAGGAAAGAGTTTTTCTTATATATCTTCAATTCATGTGAATGTGCCTTGAATACATTGGTTCCGCTTCAACCATTGCTGCCACCCAGAATACAATGTTCTACTCAGTGATGGCACTGTCTACAATATGGCCACATTCCACTTCTATAGCAGATGTGTGGGCCTACTTGATGCAGACGATATTAAGGGCCTCACAGATTGTGGAAGGGAAAAGTATAATGCAGCTCGACAGAACCACCAATATAGTTACCAAATCTTACTCACATCTGAAAACTGGACGATGAGGTGGTTACAAAGATGTTACCCATCTTTAGTAGGGAATGAACAGGTCTGCATGCCAACCCCTCTACACATTCCCATGCTTTCTCTTTACCAAACAACAATCCCTCACCATCAACACTGGTACCAAAGTGGAGGAACAGGAAAAGGTTGATTGAAGAATGGATTTAGATGAGTTTAGCCAATAGGGATATCACTACAAGTACCATTTAAATGAGCGGGAAAAAGTCCCTTTATGTGACCTAATAATCCCTTGCTCTACGGCAATCACATGTGATCCACCACTTTTAGTAAATCATCCTCATGCAACACTCAAGCAACGCACCATCTATTCGACGGATAGACCAAGACATCCTTCTTGCTGATAGTACTGTGTTCAATACAGGGACCAAGTGGTACTATAGCAAAACAATTAGCACATTTGCTGCTGAAGACATCCAGTGTCTCACCCGAAAAGGCCAACAAAGCTATCAGAATGCGCTACAGCACTACAAATATGGCCAACGAATTATGCTGTGTCACACAAATTGGAGGAGGACATGGCTGCCACAATATTACCCTCATATCAAACCTACAGGACAAGCACGTCCAACTCGCTCCCATACACAGCCTAGCAATGTGATACCAACCTCAACATCCTCTTCTTTATTAGGTCCAAATCTGAATACTGGCCTACTGTCTTCTATGCTGGGCTTGCAACCAGACACATCTACATCCACCACATCACCTACTTCTGAAACACACTTTTATCCATATCCTCCACCAAACATCTACATACCAGGTCCATAGAAGCGTTAGGTTGGTGGGATACAGAGCAGCAAAAATACACTCAATAAACTTGGCACTCACATACCTTTCACGCTTCATCAGGACGATGAAGCCTGACAAGGGGGTAATGTTATGAACAGAATTTATCCATTAGTTTCATTTTCATTTCCTTTTCATTTATATTCATTTTCCATCTTATTTCCACTATATCTCGGCTTATTCCTATCTCCTATCTTCTATTTCCACATTGTCTCCATTTAGTCAGTCTTTCTCATCATTTCATATCTATATCTCTCTCTATCTCCATTAGTAGTACCTATTCATTGTCTCAGTTCTTATCTTTGAGGCTTACCTTTCTAGTTCCAGCTTCTTTTCATATATCATTCATGTTCCAGCCATTTCTATTGT
>QLOY01001216.1:0-10135 GCA_003313965.1 Megacollybia marginata
CTGGACAGCTGGGAACAACTTGACACAACTTGATGCAGACTGAGGAATCAGGTTTTTCCTGATGTGTGCTGATCTACTGGCAAAGTCTATATGGGATCAAATGGAATATCGCTTTGTGTAAGTCAGCTTTATTTGGATTGAAGACAAATCACTCATTTACCTTAAAAAGATATCACAGCAAACATGTACACAAAAACGCACCAATCACGCGCTACAAATACCACTGCACACAAAATGCCCAACGTCAGGAGAACGCAAAGAAATCCAAAGTCAATAATATCAAAAATCGTGACAAGGGCAAGCTTGACGCGTTTTACTGCCACGGATGGCTATTTATCACATTGGATGAGACCTCTGACATCGCTCGAGTCAACTATCAGCATCATGAAGATCACGTACCATATTACAAGATTGACGTCCCAGAGGATATCCAGGCCTTCGTAGCGGAAAATGCAGTAAAGCTAACACCAACCCAGGTATAGTACCATACTGCTTTACTTCCGTTTTTGGACAAGCTAACCGATCTCAAAAGCTGTGGGACTTAATCCTAGAACACACTCCAAACCCACCATTTGAGCGGAAGGCAATGGTATAACCGTCAAAGTCAGCAATGGAAGAAAGATGATGATGAAATGGAATCTGCACGAATTCTCATTCGAGAGGCCTCAGAAAAGCTGGGAATTGATGGATACCCCCTAGCCGAAAACATTCCCTTACACCCTGAGGATGGTGTATCAGCTATATCATTTTCCTTACCCGAGTTAGTTTGCAAATGGGGTGGAAGGATTCGTGAGCTGACGCTGGACTCCGCATGTAAGTATTCCATCAAAATGAGGATCGGTTTGCTTACCTTATCTTAGTCAATACCAATGGGTCAAATTACGAGGTTTATGCACTTCTTGGTGAAGTTTTTGGCTCTGGGTGTCCATTGGGGTACCTATTGCTTCAATTGTCTGATAGAGCAACCACAGGAGCAAAGGAACGGTACCTTAGAGATATGCTCAATCATTTCAAGTCTGCTTGGAATGTCAAGGCACTCTGGACCCTTACCGACAAGGATTGGTCAGAAATTAACGCATTTGCACACACTTACCCAGAGGCCAAACATCAACTATGCTACTGGCATAGTCTCGATGCAATCAAAAAACGGCTGGCAGTTCTTCGTCACCGTCCGGCACACTATAATGTTGATGAAGCTTGTCGGGAGTTCGACTGGATTGATAAGAATTTTGTTCCTATTCATCAATCAACAGAGGCAAATCCTGTACATAAACTCTTACCTGAAAAGTCACCTACTCAGTTGCCAACTACAGGATACAAGTGTCGCAACCAAGGCAATACCTTGTCTCACAGTCCGACTAAATGGGGCTCTTCTAAACAAGGCACCGGAACGTCCCCCTTTGATGATATGCATCAATGGTGCCTTGCGTAATGCTCCACACACGACTCCCAAGTCATCAGCTGCTCCATTATCTCAAGAAACTGAGGAATGTGAACCTAGAGTGGAGGCTGAAGATTCGGATTCTGACTGCGACCACACAGAGGAGAACGAGGAACCTGAAACAGAAGATGGACCAGAATACATGTTTGAGGATGGGGAAACTCGCTCACCCGATCCCGACTATGTTTTTTGTCCTGCTGTGCATCGCAAGCAGCTCAAACATATCTTTACCAAAAATTTCTGCCAACACCCCCTGCTTCCTGAACGACGAGAAGGGCAGCAAACAGCACGGCAAATTCGTCATAATGCTGTCTACGAGATGTACACAACCTGCAAACAACGTGGGCTTCGAGAGGCTTGGGGATACTTCTGGAGGAACTGGTACTCACCTCAGCGGTGGAAGCTCTGGGCTCGATCCACGTCTGAAATGTTATCACGTCTCCAAACAACTATGAATGTGGAGAACTTCTGGAAGCGGCTGAAACATGATCATCTGCATCATCTTGTACACCCGCGTCTTGACCAACTTGTGTGGATCTTGCTATACAAGGTTACGCGCGAGCATTTTGCCCGTTCTGACAAAATGAGCTGTCAGATATCATGGTTGCGGAATGAAATCATTGTTAGGAGGTAAATAAGGTAACTGTCACTATTTCTACATATGGCGGTCACACTGACTAACCGTCGAGGTTTGACACCCTCCCTTGACCGACGTATGGTCGTAAAACTCTTCCTGTCATCTGAATAAGGAATTAAAGAAAAATCCGGATGCGGGTGCATTAAAAAACCCAGTGGGAAAAAGCTACCGCCAGCAATATGGAAGATTGGATGACGATAGAGAAGTGGGAGTTTGGTGATAGTGACGAGTTGAGTCAGTTGACAAATCATAGACGATGCGATAAAGAATGAAATTTGAGTCAATCGAGTTGGGATTCTGTAGTGGTTGTATAGTGATGATTTGAGAGTGTATGGTGTAGTGAAGGAAGTAGGATGGGAGAGTGAGGACTGTGGCCCTACAGTCAAAGTATCTCCATCCTCCCTATACCCTCTATACCCCCCTTCGATGGAATCGGCCAATGCTTTGTAAGCAGTGGGTGATGCACGGCAGGCAACATAATGTCTCTCGAGGGTGTTAGTCAGGGTAACGGTTTTGTTTTTGGGATGGAATTGCTCATAATCTAGAATATATCAGAAATGTATTCCGTTTTAAAGAATACCTATTCAGATTGAATTTTAAAGTTTTGATTGTTGAAAGTTGATAGTTCGGTGGCTTTGATACAACCTATTAAAATTGGTTATCATCATTGGCTCTTTGAAGGCCCATCGACTCTTTTAAAGTCGGCATCGGTGCTTTTAAGACCGGATTCATATTTGGATCACCCAGGTCTGACCTGGTGTCCCGAAATGCGCGCCTTCTGGCCACGCCATGGTTACGGGCCTTCAAGCCTCATTAAATGTATAGGCTCAATGGCCAGTATAAGCTCATTGGCTGGTTTGGGCTTGGTGGCCGGTTTAGGCTTGATGGCCTGTATAGTGTATTGGCTCAGAGGCCTTTGAAGTTTGTAGGAGTGTTCAACACCACGTTGTCGAGTGACTAAAGTTTATGTTGTTTCGAGATGGTATTGGCAATGTGAATATGGTCATGATAAAGGGCGTCCCCTCTACATGTCCATGTCACAATATGTTGGAGCTTCGATGATGATTTGGTTTCAACATTGATCAGACGTCTATATTTGGAAGTAGAGCTCGAAAGAAAAAACGGAAACAGCAGGGATGCAGGATGATGAATTGCATAGACTTGTATGGTGCATGGTGATGAAGTCATCCCAAAATATGTGACCAACCTTGTGTGGCAACACAAGCCCCCCTTTACCCTTATAAGTATCATAAGCCCTGAGAGGGCTTGTGTGAGAGGTCCCTAAAGCTTGTGTGGCCATACAATCTCCTTGAGGAGATTATAAGCTTCACAAGGCTGATAGAGATTATAAGCCCTTATGGAAGCTTATAAGGGAGACCCAGCCATAGCAACACTTATAAGGCCACCTTGGCTTATATGGTAGGCAGGCCTCCATGGTCCAAAAATGATTTTTTCCTTACTTAGACTACACCCAGAATTTTAAATTATTGCATTCTGCAGGAATTGAACCACTGACCTCTTAGAGGTTGAGGGAGTAGTGCTATACCAACTGCACCACAGTGTCATAGTAACCCAGAGCTCAAACTCCATTATAAGGAGTTGGTAGAGCCACTTCATCCTTTTTTTAAAAAAATAGCAATAGGCCATATAAGACTGTCCAGCCCTGTGAAGGCCTTCATTGACCTGTAATCCCATACAGGCTGTGAGTAAGGCTTACAGCTAGACATATAATGTATTATCAGGCTGATAATCCATCTCACAGCCTGGGAAAGGCTTATAAGCTCCTATCAGGCCTGGCAAAGCTTACAAGCCTGGTTGTAAGCCTTTTATATGGGTTATATGGCTTGTTGAGGCTTATAATGCTCAAGGAGGCTTATATGATAGGTCACATTTTTGGGATGCAAATGAGTCACCTATAATGATTGTTGCAGGATTGGTGAGTGATTGAATCTGTGGGCGAACGCGAGGTTTTTTTTTTTTTTTGATGGGCTGATAGCCCAAATTGGATCATCGGATCAAAGCGGATCATGATTGACGCTTAGCCGAATTAGGCGCCAGTGAGCACTGGGCTTCACTGGTCGCCAAACCCTTGGACAAGTTGGATTGCAATCCACATAGTGGATATAGATGAAGACACCTCGGACTATTGATACAGTCGAGGTATCTCCACCCTCTGTTACCTCTATACCCCCCCTCGACGGAATGGACCGAAGCTCAGTAAGGCATCGGACCATGAACAGCGGGTGAATGAATCAAAGAAATCAATCATGAGGGAAGGGTGGGGTTGGGTTTGTGAATAACAGCAATGTATGGTAGAGTAGAGCGATGCATTTCGATAATTGAATCAATGAATATGCCTGTTGTCATGGTAATCAGGATCTGGGTGCGGTGGCTTGGAAGTCGATGCTAGAGCCTCAGAGATAGGATCAAAGTGTAGTCTTGTCACGAGTGTATATAGTTGAACCATTTCATGCTCCAGGCATAGAAATATGAAGGTAGTTGCCCATGTTGGTATCAATAGGGGTGGAATAGGTTAATAGGTTGGTGCAATGCTGAAGCTACTGGAGCTTAGCAATGATACCCATCCTTTTATCGAGTCAAATAATGATGAATTGAAGTGATTTCCCAGCATATCGAAGCTTTTGAAAATAGGGGACACGAAACATAGCATTGATGGTGATTTTTGATATGGTGCATAGTTGTATAAGCTATCAGATTCATTGTGGTGATATTAATATTCTGAGTGAAAGACTGGAACAGGCTGGAACGCGGGGCCCATAACCTGTCAGATATCATGGTTGCGGAATGAAATCATTGTTAGGAGGTAAATAAGGTAACTGTCACTATTTCTACATACGGCGGTCACACTGACTAACCGTCGAGGTTTGACATGAGCAAAGAGTATCGTTTGGGACGTACCAAGGCATTAACACCATACCAAAAGCGTCTTAAAGCAGCATGGAAGGAACACGAGACCAAACACATTAGCACAAAGATCATCTACAAGACAGACGTTTCAATATGGATCTGTAACTGCGGGAGACAAAAGTATGAGCCTCACCTTCTATGCAAACACCTTGTCCAGGCAGTACACATCCCAAATGATCGGCTATGGCGAGAGATTCATCGTCGTCGTGTTTACCCCTTCTACCAGCATCCTGAGCTCGTTGTGAAAAGCAGTGACCCCAACACACGTGTCGAACCTGGTTTCTACATCAGTCCTGATGGCAATGTCAGTGATGGAGATGACAAGGTCTATTATGGCGACAAACAGATTCTGAGTGGTGGAGGATGGAGAGAGCTGAAAGTGAAGAGTGAAAGCCTGCTGGGAAAACGAGTACGTTCTGTTGAAGATGAAGCTTCTGAACAGACGCGACGTCCACCAGGTACCGGTACCTGGGTCCGGTCAGAATGCTTCCGTGGAACGTTTCATCTCCTATAGGCTATGGAAGTGACGATGAGCATGAAGTAAGTGTTGTTTGAGGTCTAATTGATGGAACTGACACCCGAGTCAGGTTGATGAAGCTAAAAAATACCTTGAAGGTGTTGCTAAGGATCTTGAGAATGCCGCCGCCATCATTCGAGCTCAATTACGCCATCAGAACCGCGTATGGATGAAGGGCCTGCATAGACGTAAATTCGGCCATGAAGTATCTGACTTTGTGTCCGACATTCGCCAACAGTATATTGGTCATACTCGGAACACCACTTGGGGGATGGGTGGAAGTCAAGCAGACAGGAGACGTGCTCAGAATACTATGGGCTACACCCACAACACTCCAGTGTTGGAGGAGGCTGATGGAGCACATAGCGAAGCGAAGCGTGCAAATTGCACCGTTGTAAGTCCGTTCAACGCCGGGCCGTTATTCATACCACTCACTAACTCCATTTACAGGTATAGTATATTATTGTTTACTTACTCTGTTGAATAAACACCTGGACTTGTAAGGAAACAACGAACATAGTGAGAGACGACGTCGGCGGGTATGTTGACTAATTTTAGGTGGTCACGTGCGGTACGGGGTGGTGGGCGAATAGCGTTCACTCGGCGAATAGCATTCACTTAAGGACAGATTGTAGTAATTGAGAAGTGACAAGTGTCCAGCCTCTTGCTTAGACGACAACGGACACAGCAGTCTACTCCATCCAGGGCAACCAAGAGATCCAACTCTGAGGCTCAGAACGGTACGAACGTAAAATGCGTCCAACTTTAAGTTGTGCAAGTTGTCAATGACGTCACATATACCACACACGACAAGTCAACGATCAAAGGGCAGGAAGCTACGAACATAATCTCCATTTAGGTAGTACATAGGCCTCATAGCCATTTCTTCTGGCTTAGGGGTTCGATCATAAACCTTTGCAACAGCTATGAAATCCTGCAAAATTTTTTGCAGATCTGGATATGTCTGGCATAAAGCGAAATGTTCGACCCCACGTATGTGCACAACATAGCAAGGATGATCAGGTGTAGCTGGGATGCTTGCGGGAGTAGTTGAGTCAGTGCCATCCTGAGAAACGTCCGCAGGGCTCTGCTTCGCCCGTTCTATGGAGCCGGGAGTGTATAGACGGATGTGCCCCCCCCCTCGACTGCCGATAGCGTTTTCACATCCGAAGTCAAACAGGATGCCCACGTAGGGTTTGGCTGAGGCCGCGGAAGTCACCAATGGCTTGAACATAGTATGGACATTGGTCTCTCCTGAGATTGTGAGCTTGGCTTGAGCCAGCACAGGTAATGTGTGGCTTGTTCGCACTGGCTGATCTTTCTCCCAGTCCGTGTAACCACATAGCACTCCATCCGCTATGCTTTGGGTATCACGACATTGCAGGGCAACGTGGCGACTCCACATGTTAGCCAAGAGCTCCTCCCTGAGATATCATTGAGAATGGTGTAGAGTTTCAGTTCGTACTTACCCACTTGCATCTTCTTCATTGTAATTTCTACCTCCAGGCATCCATGCATGCGTTGGGGCCCAGTGGGTAAAGTTAATGAACACGTTATTGAGGGCTTGAAATTCTTTAACTTCTGGGGTTTCGTCTTTGAAACCAAAGTTTTTGCCCAGAAGAGTTTTGAGAAAATCTGTCAATCGGATGGGCTCATGTAATCTATGAGAGATATCTTTGCTATCGTTAGTAAAGTCTCGAGCCAAAGTCAACATAAGCCGCATCAACATCTCTCCGAGCCTTCCCTTGTCAACATATTTGAGTAGGTTCTTATGAATGGTATGAAGGGATTCACGCAAATTGGGAGGTAAGACTGGTCCTTTGTTTGGATTGTTGTTGTCGGATGTTGTCGTATCATGCAAGGCCATGGCAGCACCAAGAGCTAAGATTGGTTCGGAGGGTGTGGATGTGAATCGGAGCTGGCGATCCTCAGAGACACTATGGAGGACACGCATATGAGATTTCACAGCTTTGTCAACAAATTCCCGGAGGTCATGAGTAGCGCTCAATAACGGATCCAGATAGATGCGGGAGGACCAGACTGCAAAAGCATGTTCTATATTGCTTGGGCTGAATTGTCCACTGGCAATGCCACCGAGGAGCTTGAAAAGACCATATTGACCTGCACTTGCTGCACTAGTGGTCAGAGTAGCATGCCACCTGTTGACGACTGATAAAAACAACAACTATTGCAACGTGAAAGACATACAGCGGTCGACCATACATAGACAACCAATCGTCTTCTTCCATCTCTCCCAAAGTTTTTTTACATGTCCCACGGTCGACGGCCAGATCTCGCCGCAATTTCGATATTGCGTGGTCAAAACCCAAACCTGTGTAAGGGGGCAAGAGGCGGAGCTGACCAACAGGGTCCCTCGCCGAGTCCACTAATTGGTTTGTCAGCTAAGCGCAACAATATGTTGATTGCGTACAGTCACCGGCAATAGGAATCAAGTCTGCCACTGAGGATTTTGTGGCCATGAACACATACCAAATGTTCAGCGGTGGCTCTTTCACGTGATGCAGTACCCTCAATAGGGCCCAATATCGGTGCCTAAGCGAACTTGCTTCGTCGAAGACAATGAGGACCATTTCGCCTTTCTTCGATAACTTTCGCAGCTCCTCAAGAACGTACGTTTCCATCACCGTTTTAACGCTTCTGCCAAGGTCACTCTTGTCAAATTTGCCAGATGCGTCAGACTTGACCAGTGGCGCGTTCTGTTTTATTTCTACCAGCTTCTGGATGAAATTCGTCGAATTAACACGACTGCGGTTGAAAACAGAACAGACTTACCTGTTGCGCAAGCCAACGAACATTGTCAACTTCCATCTCGTCGTTGCGGTTCCCGCTGCCGAAAAAGCGTTTTCTTGCCTCTTTGCGTTCTTGGAGCGGTACTGGTTCAATGAACGTTTGCCAAGCCTTCGCTAGTGATTCCTGATCCCCCTCCAAGTCATCCAGTTTATTGACGACTTTGACCGCCAACGCATGTAGAAAAGCGGCGAAGGCGTAGTGTGTATCGGGGTGATCGGAAGCGTCGTGCATTTGTTGGAAGAAATCGAGAACCCCTTCGTCTGGAGGTGGCCAGCCGTGCTCGCTATCACGAATACACATGTTTATTGTGATGACATCGTTTCCCACCTTGGAAGAATGAGATTGAGGTATCCCGAGTCCTCATGGGCCACATACCTCCTTCATCATCCGTGACTTGCCTGTGCCAGAGCTCTGGACGACGTGAAGTGATCTACAGTATAGGTCTTTCTCGTCCTTCTGAGCAGGAGCTTGGAGATACTTGACCAACTCCTTTGCACTTTCCCCGATGTAATCTTCGCAGTAGGCCTTGTTCTGGGCTGCAACAAGTCAGTGAGAGTATAGATAGCTTTAGGTACAAACTGTCATCCAATTCGTCCCGGATAAATGCGTTCCCTGTGTCATATTTACGCATTACTCGATACGTGAAGATATGATGCAGATCCTCATATGTGATGGTGTTGGGATCGGTGGATAGAAGATTGCTAACTGACTTCACCCATGCTTCGTCCCGCAACAAATCTGTATCCAGCTTCTCCCATTGACGTTTGGTTTCTCCGTCTATATCACCAGTTGCAAGGAGGATAGCTAGCACCTGGTGGAGCACTGTAATGTACTCGGAGCTTGGTTGCATCTGCGTTGCGGCCGCCCTTTCCTTGAAAACTATTGATAGGAAGCTCCGGCTGTTTTGCGATAAAACATTCCCCAGGGGAGTAGAGGTGCGTTCATCAATGGCTAACGCTGAAGACCTCAAGTTCGCATCGTTTGATTGTGGAGGTTCGGACAGATTGTCAAGATGGTGGGCTGAGCTGGCCTCTTCCTGCTCACTCGCAAACAGACGGGTGAAAGCTGTATATTTGTAGGTGTTGAGAGTGAACTTGGCGGACAGAAAGTGCGCAGCTTCCGCAAACCATTCATCTGTTGTCGACTCAGGCAAATCAACCATACGACCGGTCCAAGAATCTATATCTTGGGACCATTGCTCAGATTCCTTGCCAGGGGGCGGATGGTCGTGGAGGCGACCTAGAAAGACACAGAGTGCATTAGTGAGTGCACGTTTACGACCTTGTTCGATCTTGGACCAGTCCACAGAGGGTGAGCGTGAGTGTGCATGTGAATAGCCAGCTGGTGGAGCAACTTTCGGTCTCTTGTCTTTCAGTTTATCGCGACTGGATGGACTGCCTGAGGATGGTCGTTTGGAACTGCTCATCGTAGGCAACTTGGTCGGACCTTGTAATTGTCGGTTTTGAAATCTTGCGCTCATGTGGGATCTCATCATTATACCCAGCCGCACCCCTGCGAAAAGCAGTGCACGTGATTGATCCCCGCTGTTTTTGTTAAGTCCAACGTGCCGAAAATACCAAAAGCCTTCGTTACTTAGCAAAAACAGCGGGGATCAAATCACGTGCACTGCTTTTCGCAGGGGTGCGGCTGGGTATAATCATCTCGTATCAGCCTCAATCTGTACAAAAAATACGCGATGAGAAAATATATCAAAATAGGGCTTGGCGCACAGAAGTTGAACGCGCACTTAAACTTCAAAAGCGCGCGCGCGTGCAACACTGTTCAACAGCTCCTATGCGCG
>QLOY01001217.1:0-20517 GCA_003313965.1 Megacollybia marginata
CGAATAAACTTGTCCTGGGTCTACCTCTTTACGGCTACGTCTCTCAGAGTAGCAAAACCACTTTAACCGGTAGCTTTGTTGATCCGGAAGAGCAGCAACCTCAGAACGCTTTGAGGGGAGCGCATTCTCGAGTAGAGCGACCGCTAGCAAAGACGCAGCCGAAGATTGATGCGGTAAATGCGAGTTTGACTAGTTGGTATGGACAACAGATTCCATTCGGGTCAATTGTATCTGCTGGAGCGCTGGTCAAGTCGAACGGGGCTTATTCTGGAGCTGGAGGGTTTACGGAAGGTCCGTGCTTGTGTCTTTCACGCCCCTCGACCCTAGACTGATTGTTGCTATTCAGGATGGGATAATTGCAGTGATACCCCAGTATGTGATATCCTTCTTTGGGCTTTTTGTCGCTAATGGGATGACAGTTCCTATTTAACACTTCGCAGCAAACGGTTGTCACTTACGATGGTATGTCACTTACCTCAGACAGACTGGGTTTAATCGGTTTCAGATACGTATTCTTTGGGGGATAAAGCCACATTTGCGAAACAGAATGGGATGGCCGGATGCTTCACTTGGTCTTTGGACCAAGATGATGGCGTAACTTTGCAGAATGCTATTCGATCTAGTCTTGGAAAGTCTTGAAGAGGATGTGCATGTTGATTTACGATTTGAGATGACTGTTACGACAGATTGTAATGTTTTGGCTAATGAACTTGTTGACGATCCCACGCCAAATTTGTAAACCCCGTTGCAGTGTCAGTCGAGTTGACATCTGTTAATTGGTAGGTTGGAAGAAGATCTCGCGGAAATGAGATGTCTTCGCCCTTGAATTTGCACTGTGAATTTAGATTCTGGAAGATCGGCGGTCTACTAACTCGGAGGCATTTCATTTAGCGCAGAAGCCCTGAATCTCAGGCACAGAACAGTAGTGCTGTATGCATATGAGCTTATCTTTGTGCAGAAATGATACATAGCATTGATAAGTCTGAGAAGGACACTCACGTGCTGATTCACCGCAGACTTCCATTAAAGGACGTTTACACATCTTCTCGACTCAATCCACCAGCTCAGCAAGTTTCGCACCACCAATTTCTTCGAGTAAGTCAAATCCCAGAGCTCTTTTGACTCGAGGTCGGTATTAGACAGAATTTGGGCAGGAAGCACTGGCAGTCGGTTTGGTGGCGCGGTCATACTCCTAGACAGCAAGATGGATGTCCACTGTACTTGAACAAAACAGCTCAGCAAAGGGACCTTGAATTATCTTTCGCGCATTTGCTCACTGGCATCGCCGAGTCATCGACTACACATAAACCAAGATTATCAAAATGAGTAGGGTGGCTCCATTTCGATAAAAAAAACAGGTCGTTGCTGGTATTCGAAGATTTGTATCGTGCTAAAGTCGATATATTCGGGGAATAGTGGACGTATTGAGGTTTGATAAAAAGTGTTACTCAGAAGAGGAAATTGAGCAGGGCGTTGTATGGGGCATTGTAAGTATTCTATTCAGAAATCGGTTTTTTGGGCCTCATGGCAAGTTCGGGGTTTTCGATGATGTGATCAGGTCAAGTCACTGGCACTGTAAGAACTTGGAGTCGACGGTGAGACAGAGCTGTGTTGGAGTTGTGGTTTTATCACGTGGCTGCGCATCCTGCTTTAATTGTGGTGTGCATATTTTCCTTGGTTAAAAACTGTTTCTAGGCAGGCTGCCCAACTCCGTCAATTGTTGAGGCATTGCGTCAAACGGTAGCCGGACGTCGAGCCTATTTTTCTCGTCCGCCGCCAGGCTTTTTCCATTTAACGTCTTATATTCAGCGCTGGTAACCAGTGTCTCAGTCGGGAACCCAATAATACAGACGAGAATCTTCCCAAGGCGTTGGGAACACTGCTGCAAGAAAGAGCAATTTTGTTGTCACTTGGTTGTCACTGATGAGCACTGATGCTGGCAGACCGCTGTTCCTTTTACGGCAAACCACTGCTCTCGTTATAAACAACGGCGACTTCCACACTGTCCTCGCCACGGTCTATTCCTCTACCGCGCCAGGTCGGCCCTCTGGACGTGGAGGTGCGCTTTATACAACAGCACTGCAGTTTCTCCACACGGAGACATTAGTCGACTATGGATACGATGCAGTGGCAAACGATGCCTTGGCGACTGTTCGATCGAACGCCATCATCGTGACCTACTTAGTTCCACGAAACCGCTGCCACTGGCAGAACGCCATAGCTCCTTGGTCTTCTCGCGAGTCGCAGAAGGTCAGTTGACATTTGGCTCGGTGAAGTCTACAACTTTTTGGGATCTCGTGCTGCAAAGTTTGCGTGGATAACGGGGCAGATATCTCTTCGCATCGTGATGCGAGTGCCTAAACCAGCATAGCATGCTGATCATTACCCGCGTTTTCACGATGTAAACGGTTCGCGACATGATAGAGGGTGTCCGATTCTGTCGGGTCCTTTTTTTCCGAAGGCTGTGTTGACTTCAAATTAGCCAATGAAGTTTGCCGCGGGTGTTGTAAAACACATTGTCGCCGCCGATAATTGCTCCGTGTTCTATTTGGGCCTAATTCACCGTGGCCTACCAGCTCCTATCAGGGCCTACCTCACCGACTGCTTTCGCTATCTTTCACTTCTATAACGCCTCCTCTCTCTCCTCTGGGTGGCCCTTGAAAAGCGGTGAAAGCGGCGATATAGGTAACCCAACAGGAAGACTCCGTCTCCGGAAAAACTATCACTCGCACCCGCCGGACAGTTTAGCCGCGATGCGCACGGGTGAGCCAAATACCGAGGATGATATATCAATAAGAACCCTTCATCATTATTAACTGGATCCCATCTTCCTGTATGCCTCCCACACCCCCACTTGCTCCTGCGTTGGCCAGCACGCGGGAACCACGCCAGTCTAATGCTAGCGAGAGAAAACGCACAGCCGAGGACAGTTCTGACACTGAACAAGATTTACCGCTAAAAAAGCACCGCAAAAACCCTCCACAGCAAATCAAGGCGCCGGATTCTGTCGCGCAAACTCCAAAAGCTTCAGCTAGTCGCCCCCACAGAACGATTGTTAGCGAAGAAGACGATTCGACTTATGAAGATACCGAGAGTGTGGACATCGATAGCAATGCAAAGCCGACGAAAGCAGCAGAGTCTCCTGAAAAGGAATTGGGTAATGGCTTGTACTTGATTGAAGATTGTTACTCACTTACCAAACCCTCTAGAACGTTTGATGAAGATCTGGACTGCGCCCGTTTATGCTTTCTTTCAACCCATGCCAGAAATCGAGATAGTGAACGGCCGACGCTCTCATGTATTCAAGTGTTTTGGCCGAGAATGCACCAAGACAGTTCGACGCTTCCTCGACACTAGAGACCGTAATTCCACGTCAAATTTGATCACTCACGTCCGCTCCTGCAAATCATGGGGTAAAGCAGTATGGGAGGCCGCTAGGGAGGCCAGAGACGCGGACGATGCTCGAGAAAACGTCGCGAAACCAGTTCGAATGTCCGGAAGCATTACAGATGCATGCCAAGTCAGGGGAAAGTACAAACCAACGTATTCCCATCGACAGCGATCAGCACCAGAAACCCGGTAAGCGTTAAATTTGTTAGCGACGACGTGTTTCTTATCGTCATATCAAGTGCCGAGATTGTACGCTGGTTTTCGGAGGACTTCCGTCCATTCGATACAGTCGAGGACCGAGGTTTCCAGTCATTGATGAAGACAGGACGCCCAGACTACTACATTCCTTCCGCGGCAACAGTATCTCGAGATGTGAAGCATGTGTTTGCGAAGTGCCGTACCCGTATTGCAAAGCTGTTGAGAGAGTATGATGGGGATCTGCATTTCGCGACAGACGCATGGACATCACCTTATCAGAAGGCGTACGTCGGCATTACGGTTCATTTTCAGAAGGACGGGCACCCAATGGCTTTGGTTCTTGATGTTGTTGAGGTCCCTAAGGTACGTTATTCACTATATGTTGATTGTATACCTAACTAATGAGACTATAATAGTCGCATAGCGGAATAAATCTCGCGGCCGCGTTCAGGGCCGCCATGATGGAGTTTGGGATCAAACACAAGGTTAGTCCACTAATGGTCTGCAGCGCCTGAATGACTTGGTTTGAAGATACTTGGCATAACCGCTAACAATGCACCCAACAACGATACTATGGTGGAAGAACTCGAGTTTACCATTGACAAATTCTCTGCAGATAACCGCTTGCGGTGCTTCCTTCACGTCATTGACTTGATCGCAGAATCATTTCTCAACCACTTCGATGTCAAAAAGAAACGTGGAGATGCTGTCAGCGGTGACGACGCCGAGCTGGATGAGATGGTAGAGCAAACAGTGCCAGATGGGGGGCAAGACAATGAAATAGATGATGACTTGGATGGCTGGGTTGAAGAAGCAGATAAACTCAGTGATGAAGAACGACACCAGCTTTTGGAGAGCATCAAGGCAACCAAGCGTGTTCTATTCAAGGTCAGTGCTCAAGTCGTCACTTGCTGTTCCTCATGACCCTTTTAGCTCAGCAAGCTAGCGGACGCTATCATCAACTCCACCACCATTCTTTCTCCAGCGTGGGTACAGAAACTCGAGGAGCTGGAGGTTTTGTTTATGCCTCAAGATATTCGTGCACGCTGGAGTTCCACATACGACATGTGCAACTTTGTGCAGACACACCGCGATGTTATTGAGAAGGAACACAATCTGCGAAAGTATCACCTCGGTCTTCATGAATGGGACATTGTGGAGCAGCTCTCGCGTGTCCTCAAGGCAAGTTTTGCTGGTCCA
The DNA here is from genome assembly GCA_003313965.1 of Megacollybia marginata. NCBI lineage: Eukaryota > Fungi > Basidiomycota > Agaricomycetes > Agaricales > Porotheleaceae > Megacollybia > Megacollybia marginata. The sequence goes on from QLOY01001217.1 coordinate 4,789, forward strand.
TCTCGATAACATTCTGAACTTTTTACCTGCTATCAGATTTTGAAGGATGCTACACTATTCTTCTCTCGTTCAGAACCTAATGTCGCTTCAGTAATCCCTGCTATGGACACGATCCACAATACTTTCAATGAATATGTTGTTTCCCGAGATCTTGACCCTGCAATCCGAGCTGCCGTGGCCACCGCTCGGAAGACACTTCGACACTACTATTTCCTTACTAATATGTCTGAACCACACGTCGTTGCAATGAGTACGTCCTCCCTTTTGTGTTGCACTAAACCTAAATCCTTATAGTATTGCACCCCCGTCGCAAACTCCATTACTTTGAGAAACAAGGCAGAAGAAGGGACTGGATAGAGAAGGCGGAACTCGTTCTTCGAGACAAGTTTGAGCGATCGTATGCTGAACTAGTTGTAGAGGACAAGGAGATTGTGGTGGATAAGGATGCCAAGGGAAAAGTAAGCCTGTTCCTTGGTGTTTATTGTCTGTAATGACGTTTTCGAAACAGGGCAAGGCAGACATCAATATATTCGATACCATGGATGAGGACTCTCCATACTCGCAGCTCGATAATGAGATTTCCCGGTACCTCCAAGCTCCATCCGAGTCCCCTGAGAATGTTCTTCTTTGGTGGATCGAGCATCGGAAAGTTTATCCTCGGCTTTCTCGGATGGCTTTGGATTACCTCACCGTACCAGGTATCTGCACCGCTAATGACTGTATCGTAACTAAAAAGGTCTTGCTAGCAACTTGCGTTGATGTCAGTCGATTGTTCAGCAAGGGTCGTCCTCTTCTGTCGCATGTCCATAATCGACTTTCCGTGCAGTCAACACGGGCGTTGTTATGTCTCAATTCGTGGAGTTTGGCTGGGTTGGTGGATGATAAGGATATTACTGCTGTTGTTGTGGAGCCGGAGCTTGAGAAGGGGGTGGGTGAACCTGAACTGAAACCTGGTTGGGATGCTATACAGCTCGAGTAATAGGTAATGTAGTACGGAGTCTGGATATAATGGTATACCCGCGGGTTGCTCAAGGGCGATTGAACACAGACACGTGATCTCATCGCAACTCAAAATGAACCGCGTTCAATGCCTCAGCAAGACCCCTGTTCCACTCAACACGTCCGTCGGTCAATTCTACGCAACTCATTGGATGAAGAGTGTCTTTCATTGCATGGACATCTCGCGGGATGGCACCTGTCCCAACATTTCCGTCTCTTCTCCCTGTTTCGTGCTCCCGACGTCAGAATTTGTAGCTCCGATATCTACCAAGTCTCAGACTGGTGTTCTATTCAGAGAAGAATACCGTATTGCACTGCAAAGTCTAGGAGAAGCTTACAAAAAGCGACCAGAGGGGGTGTTTATCCTCAGTGGCCACACTGGCATTGGTACGTACCCCAAGTCTCTGCGGTGAGTCGGGTATTGATTTCGAGCAAGGAAAATCCGTGTTTCTATACTGTCTTCTCAGCTACCGTTTACAGAATGGATTGCCGACGATTATTCAACCCTATCCTCCTCAGGGGGTCGTTTTTTATTTTGACAAACAGGGGGCTTTCCAGTTCACACCTGAGGATCCATATAACCAGCTGCGAACGCTGATCTCTGGGGATACGTGGGTTCTTATAGATGCAGGTGATGAGTTTAGGTCGCCTTATCCTGTTCTTGAGAAGAGTGGGTTGTTTGTGGTGCTCGCTGCTCCGGCTAGAACAGATCATTGGTGTTCTTGGAGTAAGACGATGGGAGGGGTGATGTTTCATTATATGAAGCCTTGGTCGTTTGAGGAAGTTGTTCAAGCGTGAGTTGATGTTTTTTCTTGTCGCCGTGTTAACTTTAGCATTGATTTGTTTGTGCAGACGGGCATTGCATAACCCCAAGTGGCCGTTGACAGAGAGCAAGTTGTTATCATTCTACGAACGCTACGGTGGATCTCCCAGGACGATATATACCTGGTGTGGAGATGAAACGAACTACGAGGATCAACTCAAAGACGCTGCGTTGGGGATGGGCTCGGATCGGGTTGCTGATTTGCTAATCAACCCATACCAGAATGTTCCCGCTGACGCAGATATGCTGCTGGTCGTTCTTCCCTATGAAGAGTCGAACCGTAGGAGACGGAGAACGAGCGTTGTCTCACTCCACGTATTCCGTATCCTCCATGACTTGTTCCGACCAAAGTGGGACCGCGACCACGCTGTCCAAGTTCGTGATATCTATGATACTCTTCTCGGGGATCCATATGCTCCGAGTCGATCTGCTGCGGGGTATCTATTGGAATTGGGGATGCATGACCAGTGCTTGGCGTCTTATAATGGTACCTACATACGGATCAAAGACCCGACGTGTACGAAAGACGCGACGTGTGCGGACGACGAGGAGGAGCAGCCGGTTATGCTCAAAGTTGCAGCACGAGAAAAACTGCTGATCCAGGACGCTGCGGAGACCATTAGAAGGAATCTTTCTGGAGAATACTGTTACCAACTCGAGGATGGTTCGAATTTTTCTTCGTTCATATGGGATGCGGAACCGAAGCTGCTTACCATCTTCAAAGTCACAGCCGACGACGTCCATGACATCCGAACGTCCGAGTTGGAAGAGGTATCAAATGCGCTTTCCGATGTGGTCGATGATAAAGCGAGTCTGCAATATGTCGTTATCATACCGTCGGGGACAAAGGTTACGGTGAACCTATCTGATGACTGGAAGAATCGTATCAAGGTATTTACTTCAGAGGCAGATCGGTTTTGGGTTGGTCGGTACTAGTCTAGAATCTCGCGTTATTTGTCCGTATTTACGTCCGTCAATCGACGTCACACGGCGTCTGAAAGTCCATGTCGCAGCGCCAGCTATGCGGCGTAGTGTCTGAAGCCAAGTACAAAGCCCGGGAACGACGACGGAACACGCCTCAACCATGGATTGTGCTCAAGCTTATGGTAGGTGTAACGCTTGGATTGCTTATTTACACGGCGTATGTGTATATTGGCCGGTTTTGTGTTGAGAGTATCCAGAGTGGGAGGTTTACCCAACGAGGAACCGCGAGTGCGTATTCCAAAGTGGCTTGGATACTAACCTGTTGTCAAGTTGGGTTGCTGGTTGGGTTTTGTATCCTCTGGCTTTGGACTATGTGGGCCTATGTCAAGATTGTGATCACACCGCCTGGATTTGCGAGAGATGTACGTGTTGATTTATCCTACAAAGTGGTTTGATAGGGTTTCAGTATGTTCATAAAACACCACAACCGTTGATACCCCATCGTATCTCGCAATCCAACGCTATTCCTGTTTCTTTTGTGGAAGAGGAAGCTACGATGTCTGGGCCTCCTTATGAACAGCAACGACGATATGGGATTCGTGATGTTGAGAAAGGGTTGGCGGCGACGACGACGACAGGGAATAGGGCAGCAGAAGCCGAGAGGGCACCGTATGTTCCTCCGGCATACGTGGGTGAACTGGGAACGACGCCTGTTCTTCATCCAGCCCATCGGTACTGTCAACGAGATGGGTTCGTCAAACCGTACAGAGCACATCATTGTCGTGCTTGTGGTACCGTACGTCTTCAGTCTTGTCTTTGTTCTCGATTTTTTACTCACTCTCTACAGTGTGTACTCCGATTCGACCATCACTGTCCATGCAAGTGGGATGTCTCAACTGCTTACTTTCCATCTGATTTGTCGTTCTTAGGGATTGGGCAATGCGTGGGTGCTCGGAATCATAAAGTACGCAAATACCGCATTGTCTGCTGACTGACGTTTTTCAGTTCTTTGTCAATTTCAATTTCGCGGCATGCATCTTCACAGCATACACGTTCGCCACCCTCCTCGCATTCAACATCCACGCCATTAACTCTTTCGAGAGCGATATCGATGCACAGTCGATTGTCATCATCGCTCTGGCAGCTCTATTCACAATCTTCACCGGGTCACTACTGTTCTCCCATGCCTTTTTGATTTGGAAAGGACAATCCACTGTTGAGAGTCTTGAGATTAAGGATATGAAAGAACGAGTCAAGTATCGCAGGTTTAATGAGGAGAAGGGGTGTATTGCCAGGTAACCTCCTCTGTCTCTTTGAGTGTTTGGGCTGACGAGCGAGGGATAGACCGGACAACAAAGCTCTGCGTGAATACACGAAAGAATGGGGATCTCCGGATCGGGAGGGTTATATCTGGTGGATGGGATCGAATAGTCAAGCTTGGGAGGATGTCATGGGGACTAACCCGCTTGGTTGGTTCTGTAAGTGCCTTTTTCTCTCTCCTTCGTCCAAGGCTGATTCTGTCAGTACCCATTGGGAGACCGTTGGGAGATGGATTGACCTATGCTGTTAATCCGAGGTTTGATGCTGAGGGAAGGAGAAGGAGGAAGAGTGATTGGCCGGACGAGTTGAGGACTTGATGTATTGTATATATTTTAAATAATGACTTGACCTTCGGAGGCCATAACCTAATCTTCAAATCATGTCGAAATACCACTACATCAAATTCAGGCTATCACCAACGACCGAGTTGGATTCGTTGATTCTCAGACAGACTATTCAGAAATCTGTTCTGCAGTCTTTTGGAGAGACCTATGCGGGGTTGTATGTTGATCTGCTCTCTGTTGGTGCAGATGAGGTGGTTGTGAGGGTTTCAAAGAGGTCAGTGCCATAACCGTTGGTAATGCTGGTCTTGACCCCTCGTAACTAGGGATGCGAGTGTGGTGTTGGCTTCCATTGCAGTTGTACCAGGAATGCAGGTCGTCAAGAGTTCGGGGTTTTTGTTGTCGTTGGTATGAGGCTTGCGACACGTGGTTTACTTGACGCGTTTCTTGTATCGTGCCAAAACGTCAATTACTTTCTGTTCTCCTCATGGCGCTGTTTCTGATTTTCTTGGCTACCATCCGCGATCTCCTTCTCGAGGCTTGTGAGGTTGCCAGTGCTGGATGCCGAATAATGATAACCGTCCTCTTCGGAATAGACCTGGCATTATCGTATACTGTATTTATCCGACCAGAAGTTCCCTCCCACGGCTGTTACGTAAGTGTCCCCACTTAGCTCCGAGTTCCCGACCTCAAGAATGGGGGACACCTTAGTTCCCTAAGGTTGGGCATACTGCTGTCTGTATACATAGCACAGAAGCCAGTGTTGTTGCACACACAGCAAGCATGCAAGTGGTCTTGAAACAAGAAGTATGATGCCGAAAATTGCATAGCAATAATGCATGTGGTCAATGTAATGTGTCTTAATGCCTGGGCGCCCATTACATAATTAAGCGCCTGTCCCCCCCTTAGTTCCCGACCCTTGAGGTGGGGGGGACTGTCCCCCCCTTTTTAGTTCCGTTCCCGGTTTGAGGGGACAGGGGACAAATTTTGGATCGGATAAATACAGTATTTCAACATCGCTCACTGGCAATCTACCGCCGTTTCTGCCATCCCATTCGACACCGTTGTCATTTGATTCGACGTCGCCCAGTTCTTCGTCGCCTTCAACACCGCTATCGCTCAATTCGACCTTGTTGCCCAGTTCGCCGCCTCCTTCAACACCATTATTCTCGCTCAAGTCGCCATTGCCAAATCCACTGTCGTCCTTCCAAGTCGAGCATTTCAGTGATTATCATCAAAATCGTTACAGTCGCCGCGGTGCTTCGGCACGTTCAAGTTTTCGTCTCGCTCCTCCAAGCAAAGAAAAAATAGAAGCTCTCTATGCAGATTTAATGATACGGGACCCCAACATTTTAGGACTTGACATCCAAGACAAGTGGAACATGGTCTGCTTTGATCGGGAGACTAGTTGTACTGAGAAATACGCTCGAAAGCGGTATCAACGCGAGGTTGTACCACCTCCACCCTCGTCAACTGAGCACTCCGATAATCGTCTTTCCAAAGCTACCCGCCTCGTATGTGACGCATTGAACACCGTTGTCCGAGACAAAATCCCCATCGACGATTGCGATGAAAACGATTACACCTACCTCACCAAATTGGCAAACTCTCTTTTCAACAACGAGATCAAGTTGTCGGATCTAGTCTACAACAAACACTCGGACGAGCCGAGGCTTCGCGTTGCTCAGATTATGGTTGCAGCTGCAACGCTTGCTTATATTAAGATGAAGGACGTGCAACTTGGATCCAACTTGAAGAAGGCTGGTGATGAAAACTTGAAAGATGATTTCCAGTGGGCCGATCGGCGTGCTGCTTTGAGATTGGACAAGTTGAAGGACTCGGAACACCCGTTCTTGGCGGAGGCAGCGAGAGAATTGTAACGTGGGTGAATTTTATTTTTTTATTTCATGCAAACATTCATGTTCGTCAACGAGTAGAAGAATATCCTGTTTGCCTCTTTGTTAGAGATTCGGGTGAGCTTATCCTGGGGTCTACGTTATCTGAAGGGTTTTTGATGGACAGCAGTACGGTCAATTTTTTCTATAGAAACGGTTCCATTTAAATAATCACTGTGACCACTGGCAGCTGCACCAGAATTTTTGTGATCAGTGGAAACTCGAATGGGCTTAGAGTTTCGTCCATCCGAGTTGGAGTCGTTTCGAAGTGTCCACACGTAGTGTGCGACTCGTGTGGGACAGACAATATATAGATTATTTTTTACGAACGATTCCTTACTACAAATACATTATCAGTTGAACAAGCATGGCTGAAGTAGTTCCAAAGCCGCATAGTTATCTTCAGGGGACCAAACGTTTGAGTCGGGTGGGATGAATGGATGGATAGGCTGGCAGTAGGATAAAAACATAGTCAATGGGAGGAGCATATATTTCACAGATGTCTTTGGACTTGGAAGTTTTATTGCCTGGCGCGGTCAGGTCCATATTTTCAGATTTTCAGAAGCGTTACTTACATTGGATCATGCCGATGTGCTGCCGTTACTACCGCATGCTTCGTCACCCCCTTCGCCTAGCTCGAGATCCTCTCGCTTTGCATTCCCGACATTAGGCAGCTTTGGGGCAGGATTCTCTACAAGTTCGTTCCTGTCGTCCACCATGCTTTCAGCACCCCTGACATTGGGAACCTGTGATGGAACCTTTTCGAGAAACTCAACGAGGATGTCTTGAAGACAATAGTAACTCTGATCGGAGAGGACTTGAGGCGACTGTGATGAATCCGAGCCGTCCCGGCTCAAAACGACCAACTCAAGCTCGTGACGCCCTTTCCCAAACTTGAACTCAACATCATGTAACATCAACTCTCTCGGAATCTCTTCAGCAGGCACAACTCCAAGCTCCTGGCCATTCTCTCGAATGGAAACTGCCAGTGATGCCGACCCCAGTCGAAAGTGTAGTAGTTGCAGTCGCAGCCGGGTTGGGACCTGGATGAATATCATAACATGTGCAATCGTTCCATAATAGTTGTAGGCGTATCGACGGTATCGCCCCTTGCTGCCTATGAATTGCGGAGAGAAGTAGAATCTTGATGAATTACTTCTTTGCTGTTCCCACCATCGATCGTGATTTTGTTGAATGAATGGGAGTTGCAACGGTTCACCAGACTCGGAGCTGATGTAAAGAAGATGGTCGTTTTGGGGAATATTTTGAATCATGTTCTTTCGCACCCCTATGATGGTGCGAGCGAAGCTGTTTTGGGCGACACTGCGAATAACAGCTGCATCGGAGTCTCTGACACAGTATACAGTGGCACAGCTTAGCCTTGCTGCGAACGCCCGGCCATCCTTTGTCACCTGGCTCAGATCTGTAAACATTGAGTGAATTGCTGAGACCAGAATATGGTTGGAAGAGTGTGGATATTGGTAAACCTTCTCCAAATCAGCTACCGTGACTTCAAGTTCCGAGTCTTTCAAGTTAATCCGTCCAATTGCGAGCTCCATTTCACTTCGTTCTTTGTTGCGTTGCGGGTCCCCTCGTGCTAACCTGGACCTGAGCCGTTCAGTCAGCAGTGGGGACCTATTAGAAAACTGCTGCCATTCTGTGCGCGGCCGATACTCTTTTAACAGCTCTTCGAGGTCTTGTACCGCATTATCCAATGCAGATACCCCACTCTTGATGGCTGCAGCCCATTTCTCGTCAATGAATTTCTGTACACGCTGCCAGTGCCACATTCCCTCAACATCAAACTGGTACTCTGAGCCGTCTTTCCATGCCGTTTCAGCCCGTTCCTCACCTGCCTGCATCTCTTTCTCCATCCTCTCCTTTGCTCGTCCACGCTCCCCATTCAACCGCCTTCTCTGTTCGACGACCCATTGAGACCGCAACCTCTCTCCAAGCCGCCCATTTTTACGCTTGTCAACAATGTTCTTGATGCATCCTGACATTCGTTGATCCAGAACATCCTCCAATTCCATTGACTTCTTGACGAGAGTCAGCTCCCGTCGGCTCCAGTCCCGCATTAGCTGGGAATTTACTACTTCGGTGAATTCCCATTCCGCTTTACGTTCTTCAAGTTTGTCCAAGCTATCGTAGTCTTTCAGAGCATCATTGCGCTCGTACTTCATGTTGACTACGATCCATTGTCCCCAATTTTCAGTCAATTGTGTCTTCAGCTGGTGTTCGTACCCTCGCTGGAGATAGAGTGTGTCGTGCTCTGACAGACAGCGTGGAAACGTCTCGTCCACGAGAGTTTGGGACTGCTCTTCAATACCTGGAACAAGACTCCATTTCCGACGTAAGAAAGTCATATTATCCCTTTGAGTTGTTTCAGATTTTTGCCAACCGAGACGACAGAAGACATACAGGTTGGTGTCTGGACGATGAGTGCGATTGAGTGCATGTAGTACAGTGTGATAGTACTCGAAGAGAGCACTGTGCAGCAGGAAGTGACTGCTTCGTCGCGGGTGAACCTCAGGAATGCCTGACTTTAATGTAGCCTGCAATTCGCCAGTGTCTGCGTCTGTGTCTATCGAAGAATCGATAACACAAAGAGACTTTGAGGTAACCTGGCTACCAGGGCTTTCTGAGTGGGGTGAAGGAGATGGGATCTCTGGATGTATCGTGAACGCAGTGCGCTTGATGATGTCAAACACAGTCATGTACAGGCATTCATGCGTTTTTTCTTGAACTCGAGTTCCGGTGAGCGTGAAATATAATGCTATATTCTCCATCGTTTTGAATCGCTTCAAATGGCCCGTGTAAGGGGTGGCTCGTTCTAGAAATTGGCGCTCTGGAACCAAGTCAAGGATATTACCGGTTTTATCAAGAACATTGACATCCTTCTCCATTGTCACAAGGGGCGGATGCTTTGTCAGTTTTAAGCCCACAGATACATGAGTTCCCTCATCAAAACCGGGGTTTGAGGCCCAAATTAAGATGCGAAGGACAGATAACGCAGCTTCCAGTGCCAACCAGATTATTGGGCCCTGAGGCTGCTTGCTATTTGACACCAGAGTGAAGCATCCGACGTATCCGATTATGATAGCAGGGATACCGAAGAGAAGAAGTGTCCACGAGATGAGAAGGAAAAATCGGTCAGTGGAAGGGGAAGGAAAATAGCTGTCTCGTAGATTGGACAATTTATCGAGGATGCACTTGGGGTCGGAAAAGCTTATGGGTGTCATCGGAAGGGATAAATGACTGACTTGATTTCCGAAGACAGGAATAGTTGTCTGGTTGGGCTGCGTCTCAGTGAGCTTCGCGGGGTCGGTCGTGGAGGTGCTGGGCGGGGAACCTGATGCATCGCTAGTACTCGCAGTAGTGCCGGATTTCGTGACACGGCAGAGATACTGCTCCAAGCTCCAAAGACATTCCTCGGCCGGGAAATCGCTATCCCACCTGATTTGCTGATCGTTCAAAAAGAGTTGTGGGTTCTCCACCTTCTGTACCTGTTCTTTCAGCTTGTCAATCAGAAATCGGTTCATTATCATGAAGACAAGGCGACTTTTCATGAGGAAGACAATGCGTGATTGAATGATGAACTGAATGGAGACTGCTGCAAAACAGCTTCCTATGGTCCGAAGGAAAGGGAAAACCCATAAGAAACGCATAGAAGGTGGGGTGTCTACTTTTACCAGGTGAATGTAATGGATACCACTGAGGACAGCTGCGACCAGTATAGAGAGAACGAGGCAAATGTTCCACTCAACGGACTTGAACTCGACCGAAAGCTTTTCTGGATCGTCATCGATGTGCTTCTCTTCGAGAATCTCCAGAAGGCGTGCCTCTGCTACGTAGGGGTGAGCTTCGCGTTCTGTACTCGGAGATATCCCAATCTGGGGAGCGACTGTCCCAACCAAGCCAATACCAGTGTTTTTGAGTGTTCTGGCTCCCAGCCAGCACCGGCCAGAAGAGGTCAAAGATGGTTTTGGGAAGAATGTTGGCTTAGGTATGGAAATGCTTGCTACTAGCACTGCACTACCTGCCTTGGCGATACCAAGGCTACCAAAGATGGAAAGCATACTCGCAGAAGCATAGATGTATCCTCCATCCAGTGCCGAACCGGTATGCTTCTCGCATTGTTCAGTTCCAAGGAGAGGTAGCAGCGCTGAGAGGTCTTGGATACCATTAGTTATGGTCCCACCGAAATTGGTGGACATATTGCACGTATTGTTCATGACTGCACTAAAGGCATATCAGCAAACGATCTTAAACGGTAACACTGTTTCAAACAAACCGAAGCTGTAGCACAATTGTACAATTAGAATCCAAGCTTGGAATTGTTATGTTAAGTCTTATTCGTTGCTCGAGTATAACGCCTACCTACTCGTCAATGTTTGGGAAAAGCCTTATCCTCAACGTGTACCTGAACCTTGGTATATCGCTGTACCGAGCTGTATTTGTGTATCTTCTGGAAGTTCCATGCCATGGCTAAGTTTAAGTTACGGCGTGACTGTGACATCAAATTTGCATCAAATGTCGTTGGAAGTATACTACTTACTTATATCTACCTATCTATCATAATTTTGTGAAGTTTGAAGATTCGAATCAATCTATAATCAGTGTTCGTGAGGAGGAGACAAGCAAAGACAAGCCAGACTGATTTCCCGGCCGTGGGCACCTGGAGCGCTAAGTGAAGCGCCTCAGATGTTCAACGATATACATAGCCTTATCTACAAAGCCGATACGGCTCAGGAGTTAGCTTGGGATGAACTCTACCCTCGCTGGTATTACTCTGTCAGACACCGGCATCTATTACTGCACCCCATGCTCTCTTCCTAAATCTGTATCTCGAGTCTTTTGACGCAATAGTGCCAATGTTACAGCAATTCTCAGAGCGCTCATTCGGTCATCCGTAAGTTTGACTTCAAGTTCAGAATTGAATATTGACTTCATGATCCAAAATCTTGCCCGAATTGTCTCTAAACTACATGTAATCATCATACCTGACTATCGGTGTCTTGAAGTTTTTTTGCTCCGCCGTATTCAAGTTGCTACGTCCCAGTTACACTCGTACGGCTCTTGTCTCAGATCGACGAGCATTCGATATAGCTTTTCATGATTGTGATTTGCTATTAATAGTCGCGCGTCAAACGATCCTGGATCCTAACGACACTGATAAGTACTCCTTCCTATCGGGAACAGTTTGTTAGCTCGAGGAGTTGGCCACTTGTTCAAGGTCGTGCTATACCTGTCAGTGTATCCTCACATCGGCACGATACAAGTCCATTGTTTTCTCCTGGATATGAGGACGGTCAAGACTAAACAACTCAAAAGCTAGAGGGCAGGCTCTATCTTTTGGTGCACAGTCAAGAATACTCAGATTTCAAGCCTCTTTCACCAGCGTCACGGTGGCAGCTTGAATCAGGCGCCGTGAAACCAATCCCATACGCATGAGATATAAGCCTCAGATATTGTTAGATTAACGCCCGCAGACAAAGAGGGCGCACGCACTCTGTGAATCTATATCAACATTTCTGAGCGCGAGCCGTTCTTGTATTGCCTTGCCTTTTCCTGAGAGGGTAATACAAATACCGTGACGAATCTGACGATCATGTTGGATTTGGTATACTTCATGTAGTGACTGATCTTTGGAGCACCAGACATTGATCCAGGTGTGCAGTCAGGTAGTCCCTGGGAAACCTGAACAATCCGAAACGAAACAACGCAACCGACCGAGTCGATGAGGGGATATAGCCAAGGAATGGAGTGATGCATGGTAGGCACGGTCGGGGAATCCACAGACGACGTGAGTGTGACGTCTCGCTGCCAATGAGTCTGTTTCATGCTGGCAAGGATTCGTTGTACAGTAGAGGTGTTGGATTATCTTGTTGGATTGTTGTTCGAGCGTCACGCTTCGTAATCAATGAATTCCACGTGGTCTTTTGAGCAGTCACTACTTTGCTCGCCCGGGATACTGGCGTTGCTTGTTCTGACATTCATTCTTGCGCTGTGCCTTGCTTTCTGTACCGTCCGCGTAAAATCTAGTAAGCCTGTGAGTAGCTTATCTCCGATTGAACCAACTAACCGAGCACCTCGCTAGACTGCCGATATGAAGGGTGAAGATACTATTGCCCAATTCTGTGGAATCACCGGCGTATCGTATGTCCTATCCAGAACAAACGCAAGGCTTGACTGGTTGGTGTAGAGTGAAGGATGCAAGAAAATTCGTAGACAAATATAAACGCCTCGATATGGCCGTCGATGCCTACTACAACGATCCCAACCAATTTGGAGGTCCCTCTGCTGCCAAACAAGCACCCCAACCATCGACGAGTAAAATCGTGACATTGTTCGAACGGTACAAAGGTGCGTTGATTGCTTATCATTCACAACTCCTTTAATTCCGTTACAGACACCGATTCAGAGGACATTGCTATCGATGGAACCATCAAGATGTGCGACGAGCTCGATGTAAATCCAGAAGACATCGTTCTGCTGGCCATAGCTTACGAGCTCAAATCGCCTAGTATGGGTCGGTGGACGAGACAGGGCTGGGTGGATGGATGGAAAGCTCTAGGGTAAGCCATCTCCTATTCGATCAACCAACTAAACCCACGGTAGCTGCGATTCAATACCAGGAATGAAATCAACCCTCCCAAGGCTCAGAGACAAACTCTCCAAAGACCCTGACTATTTTAAAAAAGTCTACGCCCACACGTTTGATCTTGCCAAAGCGGAAGGTGCTAGAAGCGTTGGTTCGTCTCTTCTCTTCCAACTGGGCAAGGTCCCCGCTAACTCGCGCTAGCAATGGAATCAGCTATAGACTTTTGGAAGCTCCTCATCCCATTCGGCCTATCCGGTGGGGCACTATCGCATACAACTACAGACGGGTTGGAGGATAGCGGGGGTGATGTGCATATGTCTGACGTTTCGGAGAAGGGTTGGAGAAAGGAGTATACCGAGTTGTGGTTCCAGTTTCTGAATGAGAAGGGCGGAAAGGGTGTTAGTAAGGATACCTGGAATATGGTTCGTCGCCCAGCCCTTCCCTATGTTTGGTGTACTGATATGATGTACATACAGTTCCTGGACTTTGTGAAAACTGTTGACGTCAAATTTGAGACGTTTGATCCTTACGGTGTGTTTTTGTTTCTCACTCCGCATCCTCCTTATGCTCACTGTTCCTCACAGCTGCATGGCCGTCGACTATCGACGACTTTGTGTCCTGGATGAAGGAAGAGAACAAGGTGTTGTAATTTCAAAACATTGTAGAGTAATTTGTAGTAAACTTGTTGTCGGTGCATACTGTAAATATTGGTTCCTGGATACAACATGTCTCGTCCAAACATAATGTCTAGCATCTCTACGCTTCGATAAGATGACCACCATAAGCTTCATCCGGCCGCACAAGGTCGACTATCAACATTCATGGGATATCGCACTTCACTAGTTTTGCCCGCCCAATCAAAATCGAGAAACACAAATCTTGGAGATCCATCTCTTCGTACCATCGTATTAACATTGCGGACATCGCCGTGAACGCAGCCTGCTCGATGGAGAGCTGTGAGCGTAGCACGAGGAGAAGAGGAAGCAAAAGTCTTCATGGGTTCGAGAGACATCGGCCATAACGACCATGTACCATCCACCAGGAAGAATCTCAAACCCCAAGAATTCCTGTGCGCAATCCATGTCCGAACAGAATTGATGTACCTCTTTTGAGTAGGACCGAGCAAACATCTTTGTCGTCGTCTTGCCAAGAAAAGACGGGCCACACGTACGAGGTCTATGGCCGGTGCCATCAGAGAGCAAGGAAAGCGGTTGTCGATCACCGGAAAGACATTCTGCTAACAGTCGTCCAGTGAACGTATGACTTTCCCGACCTAGTTGGCGGGCTGCCACATTTGCAATGCCAAAACAGAGGTAAAGGGGAGCGAGCACCTAAATGTTTGGGACGGTCCGTATAGACTATACCTGCAAAAGCCAAGGTGGGCGCGGCAATTTGTTAATACGTCCAGGCCACAGAGCACCAAGCTAGTCTTCAAAATCTTGAACAGGGACATGAGCGATATCTGCCTCGAGGGTTGCGTACGCGAGAAGTAACGTACCTAACGGGTTGGAGTGCCGAATAGAGGAGAATGCACGTAACGAAGCAAACTAGTTAGAAATGTGGCAACGAGGGTCGGAGCTCACCATCTGGATGAGTGTACACCTGGGAAAACATGTCGATAAGTTTCCTTCATTCATCAACGGGGATGGAAACCTTCTCGAAAATGAGATCTTTGGCAACAACGCGGTGAAGTTGTTTTTTCTTTGATTGTGTCTCTGAGTGCACCGACGGTTCATATCTCTGTTGAGGAATTTTGACTGCCCATCGCCGAGCATCAAACAGAGTACTGCTAGAGCGATGAAGAAATGCACAACCTCTGAGCACTTACTGATAGGAGCTAACGACGAGGCGTCTTCCTCGGCCATTTTTGGGAATACTCCGGACAATCTCTTCGCAGACAACCATGGCTTTTTGTCGTCAACCCTCAGATTGCTGAGTCAAGTTTGTCTAGGGGAATGGACACGTTCCATATCCAACGCGTCAACTTGTTTGATCTTATTTTTCCTCTCTGACCGCTTGCTGAGCACACTGACGCTCATTGAATGATGGTTGAGAAAACATACGATCACGTGCGTAATGCGGCTTAATGAACACCGCCAAACTGGTTCAAATGGTCGGGATTGCTGGACCTGTGGAGTACGAGAAGTGAGCCAAGAACGGAATGCAGAGAACAATGCCGTGTATACACTTCCTTCCTTCCTTCCTTCCTGTGTGACTGTCGCACTCATGACTCATGCAGAATCTAACTCAAAGGGTTTGTATCATGGTCATATGTGCACCGGGCTCTAAAACTGAACGCTGGTCGCTGTCAACTCGCCATATTCCCATAGGAAAATCAGTTTTGGATCTTTCTGCTCAAAATCAAGCAGAAAAAACACAATCGATCCTTTCCGCTTCTGGTTGTAAAGTAAGATATGCTGTTTCCCGGAATTGACGATTTTGAGCCTACAGCTCCTTTTGACTAGGTCTTTGGACTCTGCTCGCCTGCCTGCTGGCCTTCAAATCGAGATTCAGAGCTTAACTTCCGAATCGATTGTCACGGTGGTGGACTTCCAAATTGCCTTGGTCTTTCCGAAGGGCTGCACCGACCTCCAGGCAACCCTTGAGATGGTCTCCGTCTGCTTTATTTGACGCTGCTTCTTGATGTCCGAACGGATGTCCTTGCATGAGCTGAAAACTTATTTACATTAGAAGTCCTTGAACATCTATCACGGGAATGTTGTAGCAAGCAAAATCAATTTTTTTGTCAATCGCAGGTGGGCTTGTTTACTTCAAGGCTTTGACCAGGTTGCTAATCAAAAATACACATCTAGTCGACGGATAAACCAAATGCATTTTGTAGTGCTGCTCTCACTCCACTCGTACCACCATCTTTCCGTTAGC
>QLOY01001218.1:0-21727 GCA_003313965.1 Megacollybia marginata
AATGGTCAGCTGATGCATAGTCTTACTCATGCTGTGTAAATAGCTGAGAATATGACTCCATCCATCTCCTTGATGTCCACTGTGTCAATTCCTGCCCTAGGAGCACCATCCCAGTTGATAGCCCTACTCTCTAGCATCACAGTGATATAAACATGTCTCTATTTCTCTGCTGATGGTCCCAAACTGTAGAGGCAACATTTATAACGCTTCGCTGGCCTCATTTACTCCAGTCTCAGCTCGGCAACAGCTCTGCGGGTGATATTCCGTGTTCTCTTTTAGTCCACTTCTGGTTCAAGTCTATGTTTGATTTCCTGCTTTGTAATGCTCCGTGGGAGTGATGCCAGCTTACCTGAACTTAATTTAGCTCTTGTACATATCTTAGCATACCTCAGCGGGGCTGCGCATTTTATCAGAGTTGGATACAATAAGATAGCTCTATCAAGAGCCAACTCATTCGTCTCAACCAAAGGTTATTGCAGTTAGAGGCCTAGGTGTTGCCTTATATAGCTATTCCACCTATCCCACTCCTCCACTGATGGTTGTACCTCTGCAGGAGTCTTTCCCACGTTTATTTAGAGGCTAGTACTTGGCAAATTGAAAGATTTCAGGTCTGGATGCATAGCATGCATATCAGTGGATCAATATCGATGCTGTGGCCTGCATATCTTTGGTCTTCGACTGTTGGTTCTGCGAGAATGGGCTCCCTGACGAATTCATTTCAGATTGAGACAAACTTTTCATCTCCGAATTGTGGTCAACACTCCATTCACTGATTGGTATCAAGCTAAAGATGTTGATGGCTTACCATCCTCAAACAGATGGAGCGTCTGAAAAGACGAATAAGACAGTCGAACAATGCATTTGTTTCCATGTGGAACGAAATCAGAAGGGCTGGGCAAGGTCCTTGCCTCGCCATGATGAACACTGTTAACCACTCCACAGGTTTTTCTGGATTCCAACTGAAGTCTGGTTTCTCTCTTCGTCTGATTCCACCCATTGTACCATCTCAAGAGATCTTTGACTCTGACCCTGCATGCATTGCCTTGGACCTTGCAAACTGTCTGCACGATGATATCAGCAAGGCACAAGACAGCTTACTTTGCGCCAAGGCAGTGCAAGCTAATAAGCGCCGGGCTCCAGATTTCAACTATGAAGTCGGCCAGAGAGTATATCTCTCCACAAAGCGACAGGTGCATGAATACCTCAAAAAGGATGAGAAGTGTACCACAAAGTTCGTTGTGACTCACAACGGCCCTTACACCATTCTCAACAAAGACAAAATTCATTCAACCTACACACTTGATCTGCCTCCACACACTAATATCCACCCTGTTTTCCATGTGTCTGAATTGAAACCCTGTTTGGAGAATGATGATACACTGTTCCCTGTGAGAAGTAAAGAGGTCCCTCCCTCAATAGTTTTTGAGGACGGTGCAGAGGAGTTCTTCATCGACAGGATCTTGGATTCCCATTGTCATGGAAGAGGTCACCAGTTTCTGGTTCAATGGGTTGGTTTCGGGCTGGAACATGATGAATGGTTGCCAGGTAGGGAAGTGATGAATACTGACACCTTACAGAAATGGTTATTGGATCATAACTCCGATAATTGATTATTTTCTGCTCATTTTTACTTTACTGCTTTGATTCTTTTCTCTTGTACCCGCCATCGGTAGCTTTTCCCTTCCTCCAGCTGGAGGGGTTTTTGATGCACCTGTATGCACAAATTTGTATGTACATCTTCGCATATACGAGTATCAAGATCTCCGCTTTCTTTTTCTTTTCTCTCTGGGAGGGGAGGGGTGCAAGCATGGCTTACTTCATATCATGTGATTGTTCCTCTTTCTTCATCCATTACCACCATTATCTATGTGTAGTACTACTCGCTCGATATATTGGCTGGTTCTATTGTCTATTTATTGCTGTGATCAGTGCTTCCCGCTCTGCGGGTTTCCAAAGGGCCGCATTTTGACAATCACGATTTTTCAACGTAAGAGCTTCAAATAATCTAGTCAACATTATGCACGATTTGATAAGGACAAGCACAGATGTATCTGCAGGTTATCCACATCCTTACCTGTGGGTTTTTATTTTTCAATAACCAGAACCCACATCCTCACAGGTATTTTGCTACAGGTACCCACCTGCAGGTTTTTCCTGTGGGCACCTGCAACCAAGATTATGTAATATTTGACCTAAGTTCTAGGGTGTTTAAGCACCTATAGCTGTGACCCTTTTGAAAAAGATACTGACACTGCCCAAAAAACCTTTTGCAAAAGCACCTGAGCAACTCATTCAGCTATAATGGCAGGCTGGAGCGGCATCTCGGCACCTCAGCACAGCTATTCTTAGCTTAAGCTACCAATAAAATACTGGAAAATCAGGAAAATTTTGATAAAAATCATTTAAAAATATACTGTAGCTTCTCAACCAATGTGGGAACACATTCAATGGTGGGAATGACCTATTAGGTAAGGTTCAAGTGTGGGAACTTTTACAAATAGGTATGGTTAGTAGCAGATTTTTTATAGCATTATGTTGCTGCTATTCATTTTTCCATGCCTGGCTTAGACAGTGACCAGATTAGGCAAAGCATGACTATGGGAACTTTTTACATATTAGTATGGCTAAATAGCAGTTTTCAATGCCATTGCCATGACAGTATTCATTTCCCATGGCATATACTCAGATTAGGCAAGCTGTGATCATGGGAATGTTTGACTTCTTTACATGGACAGATGCAGAATTTCAATGTGGTTCTAATGGTGGTATCCATTTTGCTATACATGCTCTTGTTCTTGCACAATTTGCATTTTATTTTTGAAAAGGCAGCAGTGAAAATATAAATAGACACATACAACTCCTTAAGAGGCATGTATATACTCTTGTCATAGACTTATATTCAACTGCTATAGGCCAGTATACCCTTACACTCAACCTATCTTTCACTCTGTATACTTGGCCCCAATCCCAGTCAATAGCCTTTGTGTATATTGAATGCTAGCCAATCAATAGTAAATCTCAGTCAATCCCAGTCAATATGTATTCAATAGAGTATCAGTCTATAGGTTTTGGATATATCTCAGTTTTGGGCCTAGGTCAACCTAGCTTTACTTGGATGGGTGTTCTGACTTTATAGACCTCTGGCAGACCATCCAAGCCTTTGATGGCTTCAATATACAAGATTTGATGTCTACCATATTGGCAGATTCACTGAAAATATTTATCAGCAAATCCATCAAGAAATGAAAAGGTGTGCCCAGGTTAATAGTGCATATCTGAATGGGTGTTCTGACTTTATAGACCTCTGGCAGACCATCCAAGCCTTTGATGGCTTCAATATTCAAGATTTGAGGTCTGCCATATTGGTAGATTCACTGAGAATAGATCCATCAAGAAATGAAAAAGTGTGAAAGTGGATGCCTAGGTCAACTAAGATCTACCAGGTAGGTTGATCACACTTTTTCATTTCTTGATAGATCCACTCATAAATATTCTCAGTAAATCCACCAATATATTGGATCCTAATTCCAGAATAGTGAAGCCATCAAAAGCCTAGACTGACCCAAAGTGGATACCCACCAGATATAAAATTCCATCCTTCTGAGTTGATGGTGCCATTGTATATCAACAATCTAAACAATAATCCCAATTTTGACCTTGGAATATATACAGGGCAAGAACCAGACCACTATTCCATGATTGCTGCATGGAAAAGCAAAGAGGAAGAGTATGAACTCTGGCAGTTGCTATGTCAATATAAGAACAATTAGTTGTTGTAACCTCTGTACCAACTCAGCCAGTGTATGGGTTTTTATGTGATATAGACCCTCCTGATCATGGGGAATGGGAATCGTACAACAATATTGCCTTTGGTGACCAACCCACTCCTTAAGCCTTTGAAAATGAAGCACCATGAATGCATTGTGTTTTGAGACTGTATTTTTTTATGACATTGTACTGATATGAGCCATTATTCATTAGACATCTGTTTATTGTACATATCAGTTAGGTGGTCTAAGTGAGGGTCAAATCCAGTTGCTGTTTTAAATGACACCTTAGTGCAGCCAGTAAGCTCCTCAAGAATCTAGTTTGAATACCGAACACTGTTGCTTAGCTAATTGGAGATGTAGGGTTTGACTCTCGATGGTTGCACTAGGGTTATTTTATTCTTTTTTCCTCAATTCATGTCACTATGTATACAATCTGGGAGTTAAAGTTTAACTACTGACAAACCCTGCTCTGTTGACATCTGGTAATGACTGAACTCTTGAGGTTCTTATATCAAGGTGAGCTTCCCCACTCACAGGAGTGTCTAGTGCACTGGAATTCTGGCATTGCAAGTTCATGACATCTCTTTGTAGGTAACAAACATATTAGTACTCGGTACATGCATTGCATGTCGTTTTTCCTTTTTTTATATCCATCTTAGAACTTAATTTCAACTTGCTTCAATATAATCCACCTCCAAAGTCAATGTTGTGCTTATTTATGCAGTCACATGTCAAGTTCAAGTTTTAGATGGATCACAAACACAGTGCCAAAACACATTTGCCTAGACAATAAACCAGTAATTTCATCATTTTTGACACCCTAAAGACTGAAAAACAAGTAGACTGTCTCTTACCCCCATTACAGCTCCAACAATCAAGTCAATCTCTATTACTACTGCACACACCATGCAGCAAAATTACCATTCATGAGCCACCAATTACACCCCTTTCGATATGTTTGGACTCAGAGTATTCAAACCCAGTTATCCTTGGATAGCAATATGCTCTATTGACTGTGGCATACCTTGTTTGATATGCAGCCATTGTTTGATATCCTTAAAAACTCTACGATTCTTCAGAATCCTGATGGATACTTCTACCTGCAGGAATGAGAACAGTGGTACAAGCTAGAAACAAAGATATATTATCTTTGTCAATTCCTGCACGAAGACTTGAACACACAAATGTTCGGCCTGCAGTCAATACAATTTCAGCTACAGTCAATTAAAATTTTCCTGTCTTGACCCAAACACCCAGGATAAATTGCATTGATCGGTATGAATGGCTAAAGATGCCTTTGTCTCTTGCCTCTCAGTGCTGAGCTTCTTGATCCTCCTTGTCCCATGAATCCCACCAACCAAAGGGTTATGAAGGAGACCTAGGTGCAAATGAAAGTGTATTCTCCCAACCTCAGTGGCAACACACACTTTTAAAGCACCACATCCCAGAATGCGAGATCAATGATCTGGTGATGAGTTGGATCAGTGATTTCACCAGCTACGTGAAACATGTAGGCCTCGTTATCGACTCTGAACAGGCATCTTCATGTCCTATGTCTTACCTGTGTGACAAATACGACTGGACCAATGTCCCTGTATTTGTGCGATTCAATGAAAACATCAACAATATTGTCATACCTGATGATGTCACAACACTTTATAGAACAAAGATGACCTCACTGATGCCCATATAAGGGCTATGGAATCGTCTTTCCCCAACCCAGCCAAACCCAGCCAGAACCAAAAATTCACACTCACATTGGTTCAGCTTCAAACCATATGGCCACCCCTCCCAGATGCACTTTTGTGAAGCATGTTGCTAGCCCAAAATCAAAATGAATCAGCCTCAATAATGTTTGCAAACCTTACCCTTTTGGTTTGCTAGATTGTGAATGTGTATCTATTGATCACAGTTGAAAAGGAGATGAAGACTTCTATGATTTCCAGGCAGAGAGACAACAAAAAAATCAATCCAGACCCATTGTTGACTGACAACAGGTGCACAGGCTCTCTAATTGGCATGCTCAACATATTCCTCCCAGTGAACTCAGCCCTGTTTGCATCTTTCTGTGGGAAGCAGACAATGATATGACTCTCACTCGAAAGGAGGTACCCAAGGGTCAAATCAATCATGTCTTTAGTACGGTTCTTGAGGAGGAGAGATATTTTGATGGATTTCACTTGGAATGGGACATAGTTCCAAACCTCAACCCATGTTATGTGTGGCAAGAGCTATTGGCTTTGCCTGAATTTTCCGAATTTCAACCAGAACAAAATGATGATGGTGTGGAGGAGGCTTCCACTGTTAAGGAGTCTTCTATAAAGGTTGAGGAACCTCCTACAGACATTAACAATCCACATCTACTTGATATCAATTCCTGAGCATACCAGATGCACAGTTCTTCAACTGAAACATGTTACAGGATGGCTAGGTTATCCTGGAGCTGTTGTCAGTGAGGCCAACATACAATCCTTCATCTGTCACCCATAGCTGTAGTCCTTTTTCAAAAGCAAGGGCATGACCCCTAAAGACCTTTTGAAAAAGGAACATAGAGCCATGCTAGGGCATACCAGGCAGGTCTGTAGCATCCCTCAGCACCCAGCACACCTATTCTTAGCCTGGGACACTATAAATAAGAGGATAAATAGAATAAAATACAGAAAAATCAGAATAAAATCCTACAGCCCCTCAACATATGTGGGAATGCTATGGTAGTGGGAACAGCCTTATTAAGCAAGGTCTAGGTATATTAAAATTAGTATAGTTTGATAGAGATTTTCAATGTCATTGCCATGGTAGTATTCATTTTCCCATGGCATATGCCCAGATTAGACAAACCTTAACCATGGGAACTTTTTTCTTTATATGGACAGATGCAGAATTTCAATAGTAATTCACATGCATATATATGTGTATGTATATATGAGAATTAGGTAAACCACATGATCTGATTACAGCAAGCTATTTTTAGCTAGAGTGAAGGAAACATATCCTAATAGCAGAAAACATCAAATGTAGACCATGCCATGCCAAGATTAGGTATGTCATTGTGGAAGAGTCATCGACTCTATACATCAATTCCCTTCCTATCGACCATTCCTTTGACACTCTCCACATTGTACATTGACACTAGCGCAAGTACACGATTGTGCAATATCAACTATTCAACTCCTCACCATTAATTATCAACAATTGCTGTCCTATCCTGTCCACACTATCAATTCAATATTTCATTCTTATCCTATGTACAACACTTCAATACTTACGACTTGAGGATGAAGGATACTCAATGAACTCGCACCACCCTTCTGAGGAATTCCATGCCTTGAGCAAGCATGCAGAGGCTTGGTCCACCTCTCAGTACTTAGTCATATACAAGCCGGTTCAAAGAGTTGAAAGCATTCAAGGGTCACTGACTTGAGAATAACCTGATGGACAATTTAGTTATATTTAGGTCACTAGTATAAAAACCGTGTGGTCTGTATTTACAAATCATCTTTCTTCTGATTCAAACTACATCGAGCATTCATCTTGAGACTATTGAGCCTATAAGTGAGTATTCTATTCATTGTTCACAGGTATACTGGATTGAACACTATCTCCTGCCTAACACCATCTAACCCCTAAACCTTGATTCCACAAGCACAACCTACAGAACCCTGTCTAACAACAGACAATAACTCTCCTCCACATCATGACTGTGGGAAGTTTTAACTTCTTTATATAGACAGATGCAGAATTTCAATGTGGTTCTAATGGTAATATTCATTTTGCCACACATGCTCTTGTTCTGGCACAATTTGCATTTTATTTTCAAAAAGCTGGTGATGAAAACAAAAATACATGCATACAACTTTCTAATAGGCATGCACCCTTATAGGTATGCATTCACTGTTTAGAAGCTTAGCTATAGGCCAGTATTCAATCTGTATACTCTTGTATTGTAATACTTGTATAGACCAACCCTATATATGTCATATAGATCATGAATCTCAGTCAATACAGTATCAGTCAATACAGTATCAGTCTATAGGTTTTAGATATATCTCAGTTTCAGGCCTAGGTTAACCTAGCTATCACTTTGCATACTTGGATGGGTGTTCCGACTTTATAGACCTCTGGCAGACCATCGGCTTCTTTGATGGCTTCAATATTCAAGATTTGAGGTCTACCATATTGGTACATTCACTGAGAATATTTATCAGCAGATCCGTCAAGAAATGAAAAAGTGTGAAAATGGGTGCCCAGGTCAATAGCATTCACTTCTGCATATCTGAATGGCCACCTCTGGCAGACCATCCAAGCCTTTGATGGCTTCACTATTCCAGAATTAGAATCCAATATATGAGGTGCTTTAGCGCAAAATTATATTATATTACCTGGAAACTGGTCATAACCACTGGATAAATGCCCAAGATGGTGGGCAGGGATATCCGGCGGCCGTCCATTATGGTTTCAGGGGTATTATTATATAGTACCACTCAGATAATATATAATTTAGGTCTAGAATACAGGGAATGGCCATCACAGAATCTTTTTATATGCTGTCCAACATTCTGGCAAGGGCCCACCAGACAAAATATAATATATCTTGCTTAGGCTTTAGGCAGGGACCCACCAGACAGTATATAATATATTTTGCTCAGGCTTTAGGCAAGGGCCTTCCAGACAAAATATAATATTTTGCCCAGGCTTTAGGCAAGGGCCTACCAGACAGTATTTGCTCAGGTTTTAGGCAAGAGTATATATTATATACTGCCTGAATACTAGGCACAGATATTCTAGCTGGTGGATAGCCAAACAATATATTTATATTTTGTCTGGTGGGCCCTTCCTTAAAGCCTGGGCAAGATATAATATATAATATATTCTTGGTAGGCCCTTGTCTGAAGCCCAGGCAAGATATCACAAGGTTTAGCACCAAATACTAATATTTGCCCATGAGTCATGGGCATAACCCATTTATTAATGCCCATTGTCGCCAATGCAGAGATATATTAATGCCCATTGTTATAGCTATTGGCCAATGCAGAGATATATTACTAATATTATCATAGTAGACATGGCCAAGCAACTATAGTGGGCATAACCAGTTATAGTATTACTATTACATAATCATGGCTATTAATAGTAAATCATGCCAATAGTAGTGTAATAATAATACTAATTATAATGGTTAGGTTAGGATGGTTAGGGTGTCACAAAGTGGTGGTTAGGGTTAGTTAGGGTTACAGTATATCAAATTCAAGGCCACGAATGTGGCTGATAATACTACTACTACTAATAATAATAATAATAATAATAGTAATAGTAATAATAATAATAGTAATAATAATAGTAATAATAATATGTAATAGTTATGTAATAGTGCCTGAATATGATGTAATGCTTATATAAGCTATGCTAATAATAGAATCTAGGATCTATGTTTTGATCTGATGTAATGCTTATATAAGCTGTTCTGACAATAGAACCTGGGCTCTATAGAGCCACCTGTTCTAACAATAGAACCTGAGCCCTATAGGGCTGCCTGTTCTAACAATAGAACTTGGGCCCTATAGAGCAGCCTGTTCCAACAATAGAACCTGGGCCCTATAGGGCAGCCTGTTCTAACAATAGAACCTGGGCCCTATAGGGCAGCCTGTTCTAACAATAGAACCTGGGCTCTATAGGGCAGCCTGTTCTAACAATAGAACCTGGGCCCTATAGAGCAGCCTGTTCCAATAATAGAACCTGGGCCCTATAGAGCTACCTGTTCTATTATTAACCTGGGCTCTATAGAGCAGCCTGTTCTAATAATAGAACATGTCTCACTAATATTATTGACTCTGCTTGGCCAACTCTACTATAGAAATAATAATAATAATAACTCTGCTTGGCCAACCCTACTATAGTAATATTAATAATAACAACTCTGCTTGGCCAACTCTACTACAGTAATAGTAATAATATTAACTCTGCTTGGCCAACCCAGCTATTATAGTAATACTAATATTATTAACTCTGTCTGGCCAACATCATGTCTACTACAGTGATCCACTCTGCTTGGCCATGTCCACTATATTAATATTAATATTATTTACTCTGCTTGGCCTTGTCCACTCTATTAATAATATCCTTGTTGGCCAATACTTATCCCAGGCCTAGCTACAGTAATACTAATATTACTTACTTCTGCTTGGCCATGTCTATCATAGTAATAATAGTAATATATCTCTGCATTGGCCAATAGTTGGCCAATGTTATGGTGATGGGCATTAATAAATGGGTTATGTCCATGGCTCATAGGGAAATATTAGTATTTCTGCTAAAGCATCTCAACACACACAGAGCAGTGCGATAGAACACTTCTAGATAAGGACAACCACTACCACTATGAGTTCCAAGGTTGTGAGACTTCGGAAAAGAGACCTGCAAGGTTTCTTTCTATATCCAACACCACCTGTATTGATTTCTAGAAATGCGAAGTGTAGCCTTTCTATTGACCAAGGGATGGGTTTAGACACCAAGGGTGTATGGCTATATGCTTGAGTGTTATCTATAGAGTCTCATATCATCAGAGTCTGGGTTAGCTATCGCTTGAGATAAGGTTAAACTCTTGAATCAGCTTATATCTAGAAGTAAAAGTTGAAAGGCATCAATATAGAATGACTCTCTAAGGCTATTGTATCAAACATGGCTATAATATTGAAGTCTAGTGGTTATAACTTGGTTTATATGCATAAACAGGTTGAAAGATTGAATGGAAGGATAATGCCAACCTTGGGGAGGTTAGGATGGACCAGGAATCGAGTTTGACAGACCCTAACAATGTCTAGGGGCCGCCAAGCACCTAGATCAAAGGGATTCTAGAAAGTTCTAGACAAAGTGATCACTCTATATTCAAGGAACAGCTAGTAAGAGTAGGGAGAGCTTCAAGGGAGATCTAGAAAGAAACAGATAGGAGGAAAGATGGTCTAGGCATTGATAAGGATGACTGATGGTCTTGGCTCAGGTTCCTAGCATCCAAATCAAGTAATCGGAGGTCTTGGAAGGTACTCTATAGACAAGTGGTGTGGGTAGCATACTTCTTAGCCATTCTTGATTGATTATCTCAGGTTTTAGTCCCTTGAGTTGTGATTGAATGTGTTTATCTTTGTGATATATTGTTGATCTTGTTGATTTGACTTGATATTGGAAATTTGAACATATTGCTGTAACTTTTGACTTGTTCTTCGAGTTTGGTGCATTGTGCACTTCATAGAATCTTGAAACATCGCTATAAGCCATAACTCAAGTGTAAGCTATTGCGATTATTATCAATTTCTAGATATTTCTTATCATTAAGCTTATACTAGTGTAGAGTATTGAAAGATCAATTTATAGCTTTAGCCCAAAATCGGTCATATCAACGAGCCCTTCCCTTTGCAAAGGGACTACAGCCTATGGGTGACCTGAAGGCAAAGGATCCTGCAACATTCTTGGGCCTCAATCAGAGCACCATGTATGACTGGATTGATCATTCAGGTCAACACCTCTGCTAGAAACCATCTGTTCTAAAAAGAGTAGAGCAAGGGAATGATCCAGGACATTTTAAAGGTGGACACCATGGCATATTGGTAAATATGACAGCCTTGGAGTGATTATAGACTTACCTTGAACCAGTCCAAATACCCACATGTGGTAGAGGAAATCAAAAATCATCTGCATGTGATTCAAGAAGCAAGAGCATCCCTTTCTGTTATAACAGTGTGAGTAGTTATGCTGGCCACAATCATGAAGATGGAGCCTTCAATCCTCCACAGGCGTTTCAAAGATGGGTCAGAGTTTCATGCATCTGACTCCTACATCTGAGGTTGGCTGCATGATGCATTAAGATGGTCACAAAGAAAAGGAACTCAAGCAGCTCACAAATTACCCAGTGACTGGGAGAATCAAGTTGAGAAATCCTTCTTGTGAAAGGTTTATCTGATCAAAGAATACAATATCTTGGCACTCCTCTATGTCAATTCAGACCAAATGCAGGTGATCTTTGCCCCTGGTGATAAAATGACATGAGTGGAGTCTGGAATGAAGCAAATTGAACTTGATGGCAATGACAAGAAATGTGCATTTTACCATTCTGGTGTCTGTTGCAAACAATGGTACCTTGCTCCATTTATCAAGACCTTAGGGCCTGTTCGGATCACATTGTATACAACTTGCAACTTGCAACATTGCAAGTGATGTAATTATTCCCACTGTCTTGTAATGCCTTCTGAATGTGACAATGAACCAGGACAGCATTATCATGATTGCAGTATGGTTGTTGTTGCAACTACAACCCTCTTGGCACTGGAAACAACCCTGGAACACATCCATCCTCTCAGGATGTGTTTGGGTGAAAGAACTAATGACTGGACACCCTGAGCGCATGAGAACTGAGCTAGGAATGTACCTTCCTGTCTAGGTGAACTCCAGTTGACTTGTGGGCTGCACAAAATATGTCAAGTTGGAAGAGCAGCTCGCTATCTTTCTTTGGATATCAGTGACAGGTGTATTGATAAGGCATGGCATAGAGAGATTTCAACGATCTCCAGAGACAGTTTCAAAGTGTGTCTCTTTATGATTCATTTGAAAACTCATGTCAAATAAATATTTCAAAAAAATACTGTGTGCTCTCTCTCTTCTGCACCATTCTACACGGAATATGTTCACTTACCTGATTCTTCTATACCAACACCAGCTGAGATTCATGATAATCCAAAATTCTACCCCTACTTCAAAGATTGTTTTGGTGCCTTGAACAGAACACATATTCCAGTCTGTGCAACAGCATTGGAATGCGATGGGCTGACCTGCCTGAGATCTATGCTCAATTGGTCCATCGAGAAAGACCTTGATGTCTTGCTCTAACCAATGACATTGGCTGTTTGCATGCAGTATGGGAGGTGGTTGGGATGCTGAAGATGTGTTTGGTTGGCTGAGAGCAGTTGTTCGACCTTTTTTCTTGTTATTCTTCATTGTAGGCTGGCCTGAGGCCATAATACACAGGATTTACGAATAGGATGTAAAATTATAACAGAAGGTTTGCATGGGAACCTACAATGTTGCATGTTGCATGTTGCATGCAACATGATCCAAACAGGCCCTTACCTCTCATTCCTGTCCTAGCACCCAATCAATGCACTATAATGATGCAACAGCTGCTGGATTTCAATTCAATTCATAACCTATTGGTCAAATCAGAAAACCATGAGAGACTTCATGGACAATATACTCACACCTTACTGTGAGGCAGCCAAGAAACAAGTTGGCCACCCTCTAGAGCAGAAGTGTATCTGGCAAATTGATGTATGGTCAGTACATCGCTCCCTTGAGTTTCGAGAGTGGATGTGGAAAAACCATCTGACCATCATATTGGATTATGTTCCTGGTGGCTGTACAGGAGTAGCTCAACCCTGTGATGTTGGATTTCAGCATGCATTCAAGCTATCAATCAAACACTCTTACCACGAAGATCTTGTTAATGAGATTTTGGACCAAAGAAAGTCTGGTTCAAAAACTGTCACTTTTGATACACGGCTACCGACTGTGTGTAACTGAAGTGTTTGTTGGTTGTGGAATGCCTATACAGCATTAAACAAACTGTCATTCATGAAAAAGGTACGTGATTGACATACCAGTGATGTATCAGCAACCCCAACCAATTTAGGCTTTTGAATTATGTCAGGTTTGTGAATGGGATTTGTCTTGGGAATCATTAACAAGCTATGCTGCATGTGAAAAAATACATACCCTTGCACAAGATGATCCAAATTTCTACTGAGGACAAGTCCATAGTATCAAAGAACACAAAATTCATGGATGAAGATCAGCTCCCTGCTGAAGATGATGAAAACGATGCATTTGATGATGACAGCAACACACCCTTGCCTGTCCTTATGTCATTGATAGTCAATGGCACTACAAAGGACCCAAATTTCTGCAAAGAACCTTCTCACAATGGGACAGCATCACAAATCTGATCCACCACTGAAGCTGAAACACTTGAGGATGCAGACACAATGAAGATGAAAGGAATGTTGGAACAGGTTGAGGAGCAGGGATGTGGTAAATGGCTGAAGAAGGACAATAGATTATATAGATCTGATGTCTTTTGGAGGCAATTCACCTGCTCTGAATATCTACATCTTCATTCAGCAGGAATAAATGCAAGGGTGGTGCAAGTGGGAGAGAGACAATGGTTAGATGACAGAAGCAGATCAACAGAGCTGCATGACAATGACAGCTTATGTATGGTGCCATGCAAGCACCACAATTGAGTACTTAACTGTTGCCAAATACAATAGCATTACACTTAGACAGATATCTGAGCAAAAAAATGGGTTTTTGACTTACTTGCAGTTTTCAGCAATGTTGTTGCTGACCTGTGACCTCATTCAGATTTCAGCAATTTTGAAGGCCTGTGACCTGTGACCTGCTGAATTGAACAAAATGATACAGTATGTTAAATTTAAAATTAGAACACCCATTGAGTGCTTAGCATTTGTCCCCCTTCATAGTTCCTAGCCTGGTGTATAGGGGGGACTGTCTCCCCTATATTAGTTCTGTTCCCTCTCCAAAGGGACAGGGGATGAACTTCTGTGTGATAAACTACAGTACTCAGTAACAACTTGAAGGTCTAGCCAAGTTTAACAATTATGGGATCATCCATGTGACCATATTGTGATGAAACCCCAGGGGATCATCATTGTGAAATGAGACTTACTTACAAGCCTGTGAGGACATGTAAGCCAAAAATTGGTGAAATCACTTTCTGCAGCATAGCAGCCACTTTGGCAGGAGGGAGTGAAATCAGGATTAGCAAAGGAGTAGATATATGCTAGTGCTAAAGTCAGGTGATTGGAAGTTTCTGGAGGAAGTAGGAAAGGTATAAAAGCTCATGGAGTAGCAGCATAGCAGAATAGAATACAGGCAGGCAGCCTATGTGTACTGAGCAGGTAGTAACTACCTAGCACTCTCACATACAACAGTTCCAGCCAGCTAGAGCATGTGCAGAGTCTTGTCTGTTTGAGGAAAGATCTCCACCAAGTCACTTGTCATAGCTGGAGTCTTGCATATCCATGTGGTTGCTGTCCCATTGCAACCACAAGAAGGGTATAAGATACAAATAGAACAAGGTGACAACCATGAAGATGTGAGGGAGCTGACTATGCTACAAAAGCTAAAAAAAAGGGAACTGATCCAACTAGACTTCACAAGGCTTATTGCATCTTGGTGTTACCAGAAAATTTTGGTATTCTACTCTTAAGCAGATATGAGTTTTGTCTATGTTAGCTGACTGATACAAGTCTATAGAGGATGGATTGTTTTGATAGCCACTGTTCAGTGCTCAGACATGCAATGTACACTGTTTGGATATTATGACATTACACTTGTTTGATTTCATTTGTTTGCTTACTTATGATATCAGACTACATCCATATACATCTCAATAATGCATTGGTCCAGTCATGTGCCACAACCAACCTTCCTCCATACAGCCACAATGCAATCATCTAAAGCTTCATAAGCAAATTTTCTTAGCTCACTAATTCTGGAATTTCAAAAAAAAAGTGCTGACAACTATATGTCCCATCTTTACCAGCAACAGATATGGTCACAACTCTCAGGATGGTATGGTAGTAAGATGTCAATTGTATCCAATCCTAAGCATAAGCAAACGGCAAAGCATTTGTCTTATGGAAGAGTTCCATCCCCTGCATCCCCCAGAAATCTGGATCAATTCCAACTGGATCCCATATAGAGCCTCTATTCTGTTTTGCTTCTCAGATCATTCACTGGTTGGCAGCAGTATGGTCCTTAAAAACTGATAATGGTCCTCTCTCTCTCACCAACTAGTCCATTGTTGGGATAGCTGAAATGCCTGTTGTGCTGATGATTCTACTGCAAAGCATTTTAAATACAAACTCCAGCTAACCTAAAGTAAATGATGCCATCTTCACTCTTTTTTTGGCTGAACCCTTGCAGCACTTGAAGCTTGATGATGGCCTAGTCATTAATTGATATTCACTTCTTGATTAGCTAAAATGTGAAATGCTGGATGATTACCTATTCTTCCTTGTCTTGATGTAAATAAAGCATCTCAGGAGTACAAGCCTCAAGGGTGTTTTGTTGGTTAAGCATTTATATGTTGAGATTCTATCTTTCCTGAATATGTTTGAGTATTGGTCACATGAATCTTAGTTGCACTTTGCATACACTGTCACCATGGTGTAAGTTAAAAAGAGCTACACATGAATATACCTGCTATCATCGGTTTGTCCCAGATGAGGTTGGTAATTGCAGTCATGATCAATTGACGTAACAATGTATCTGGCTGCCAAGGACTTACCACTCAGAACACAATGATATCACATTGACAGAGAGTGGTACCTGGCAGAGTGTCTGTACAGCTCAAAAGCAAGCTTTGAACTGAATTGCATGTAGCTGAACTCTAGAAGCACAACATTCAAAAGGAGAGCAGTTGGAAAGAGGTTCAGTACCATCTCATCAGGTGTCCAAATCAGACAAGCCGTCTTTGTCACAGAGAAGGTCTATAAAAGGAAAGGTAACCTCAAAGAGACATCATGGATCTAAATCCTCTGATGAATCCACTTCTTCCAAGGGAGAGTGCATTGCTTACTTCTATTCTGGTTGTACCTTCTGTCCTTGCCAACAAACAGCCATGGATATGGAAAATGGTGCATCTCTACTTGCAGTGTCCATATCTGGCCCACTCTTCGAACTCTTCCCTTCTTGACCTGTATAGACAGGTGACATCTCTTCCCACCCTGTTCCTCCCCAATCATCAACTGATACTTTCTATCCTTGCTCATTTGATCTCTTCTAAAGAGGACCTGAGTCCCAAATTCATCCAATCAGACAATACCAACAATCCTGTTCCCAACATCAACAGTGCTCTCACAATCCAAGACCTTGTGGATAACACCACATTGTCAAAGCCTCCAGGGACCATTCCTTTTATAAGGAGGGTCTTTCTACTGTGCAGATTCTCAATACACCACAGAGTGGAAACACATAGAGCTCCCTGAGCAGTTTGCTGATATACTAGCAACAGAACATGGTTTGCTCTTGGCTTTACCTCCCATGCAACTGATGACATTATCAGAACATTTTGAAGGGAAAGAGGATTTGCACTTCAACTTATCACCTCACCTCACATCAGTTTCCACCTCCTGTACTAGTACATGATACACCAAGTTATGGCTCTGCTGGCCACTGATAGAGCATAGTTGAAGTCCTTTTTTCCATTTGCTGGGGACTACAAGATAGAGACCCTCAGTTTATTAAAGAAATTTAAACAAGATGAATACCTCATCACTTGAGAACCGATTGAGTTCATCCTGCCCCTCTGCATCATACATTGTGTGGTCACTCTAATGCACTTGTTTCACACTGGTGGCTACTTCATCACCTGTAGCTGTAGAGCCCAAATGGTCTGACTAGTGCCTAGGAACCATTTGCGAATCGTAGGCACCTTGACAGTGAGGCCCTAGGCAGCTGCATGGCAGCTATTCTTAGTGATTCTTGGTTATTATTTATATCATTATAAAATGGTCAATAAATACAATAAAATCACTAAAAATCATTTGTGCTGGAAAAATGCCTTTGGATGGTGGGGTGAAAGCCAATTTCTATGCCATTATAATACTGCTATACCTGGTTTTATTTTTAGACATTGGATCATGGGAGCAACCCAGATTAGGTAAGATCCAAGTGTGAGAACTTTTGCAAATGGGTATGGTTAAAAGCAGATTTTTTATGCTATTACAATACTACTATTCATTTTCCCATCAGACCATGGGATTACCAGATTAGGCAAGACATGACTGTGAGAACTTTTAACAATTAGATAGAGATTTTCAATGCCATTGCCATAATAGCTTGATGGCACATGTCCAGATTAGGCAATTTATGACCATGGGAACTTTTGACTTCTTTATATAGACAGATACAGAATTTCAATGTGATTCTCATGGTAATATTCATTTTGCCATACATGCTCTACAATTTACATTTTATTTTCCAATAAAAATAACATACAACTTCTTAAACACTTCAGGCTGCCACTAGACCATGCTACCTTAGGATGATCTTACTCAAATGAGTTATATACATAGGCTCTATAAATGCTAGTTCAGTTAAGATAGCTCTATCAAGAACCAATCAAGAACCAACTTATTCATCTCAACAAGAGGTTTTTATAGAGTTAAAGGCCTAGGTGTTGCCTTATATAGCTATTCTACCATTCCCACTCCTCTGCTGGTGGTTGTACAATTGAAAGATTTTAGGCCTGGATGCATATCATGCATATCATTGAGTGGCAACAATACAATCATTTAGTCAACCAATGTTCAATAATGATGACTGAACCTACTGTACTCACAACAAATGCTGTTCTACTGACATCATGCAATTCTGCAGATCTTTGGATCTTCTAAAACTGTTCCATAGTGCTGAAGTATCTTTTTGATGACATCAGTTCAAACATTTTGCACTGAAATACTTAACAAAGTTCAGACACTGAGACAAAACCCAATTAGTAACAAAAATGAGCTCAATGTATAGCAACATGATACATTTCTCAGTATCATTTTTCTAGCATTACAGGATCCCCATGTGGCAAATTTAGGTAATGTTTCTTACTATGACTAACCTTCCTGGATACCATTACTAACAGATAAATTTTATACACCACTGGAAATCTGGATCCACATTGAGTTACCAAATTTTATGCTCCACTAGATATCCATACCCACATTGGTGAATCTTCTTCTGAACTCATACTGAGATTCACATCACCACACTAATCATGCTTGGACTATAAAGACTTTGTATTAGAGCACTAACCCATCACAACTACATGCCCAAGCCACAATTATTGCTAAAATCACCTTCCCCTACATTCACTTTGAGCTATGTACAATTGAAGAGCAATGCCACTAGAAAAACCCATTTGCTCAGCTTGTGCCATATAGCCTGTGATCTCAACAATTCACCCCAACCACAGCTTTACTGATTGTTCTGTTACCAAAGTATTACTAATACTACATCTGACACCAGAAACTTCTGACTTACCTGCTGCCAACAATAACAATCACTTAGTTTCTCTGATTCAGCTATCTACTGACTGAACATGAAGGATCTGCTGAATGGTTTGTTGACCCGAACTCTTTTCTCACATGCTCCTAAAATGTTAAGCACTTTCAACACATGGAAAACAAATTTTCTGGGAAAGGCTTTTAAATCCATCCCATATTTCTTTGGTTGCAGCTCATTTCCATAAGCTGAGCCTCTTCATAAGTGTTGTTTATCTTAAAGGGGCCAATACTTACATTGCCAGATATATCAATGTAATGATTACCCTTGGTGCCTAAGGCAGTTCCACATTGGACAAGCTGTAGCCACCTTCATGGAATATGGAATGGATCTCAAAGCCTTTCCCAGAGACTTTGGAAAATATCTTGTCTACTGATAAACTCAAGACACTCCTTTGCATATTGTGTTCTTTGGAGAATTGCACCAGAACTGTCTTAGGCACCAAAGGTAATCATTACATTAGTACATCTGGCAATGTAAGTATTGGCCCCTTTAAGATAAACAACAATTATGAAAAGGCTCAGCAAAACATGGTTACAGACCAGACCACAATTTAGAATATATTGGCTCTTTGTTCACCTACCAATGCAGCAGATGAAATACTTGAAATGTATAAAGACTAGATCTCCCTTCTTAACATTATTATCACCAAAGATGAAGATACCCAGGAGCAGAAAAATGAAGCATTGCTTAACTAACTAAGCTGCTAATAGACATTAACTGCCCTCTAGGCATATAACATCAAAGATGTTGGCAAAATCAGTATTCATCTAATCCACTTATTCTTGAGACAGCTACCATCCAGAATTGTGAATGAGTCTCCAAAAAAAATGCAATGCAAACAAATTTATTTGTAAAAAAGGACAGACTACAATGAACATCACTGGATCCAATGATGTTGCAACCAACTTTTCTGCAGACTGTTCCAATATTCCCATTTATCCAGTGGCTGGGAGTACTTAGGGTCTGCACTATTGCTTGAAACCACCTATGCTCTTCAGACTATGGAGGTAACATCTTTCAACACCAATACTCCCATCTCAGGCAACTACTGGTTTATAATACTGATGGATGGTACCAACTCAAAATTTGTGAAAGGAACTCTGACTAGGAGCACTTGTGATGCTTGATGCAGATCTAGTCTGTTGGATCTATGACAATGAGAATAAGCACAGAAAGGTAAAGACCTTGACTTGCTGGCAATATTCTAAAAGGTCTACCAGTTACAGATTCGCTTTGTCTGTATCTGTGCTAAGTCTCCTGAAGAAGCAAACAAGCCAACACTTTGCCTCCATCCTGACAATGACAAAATCAAAGGCAATACTGTTCATCTGTCTCTAGTTCAGGCTCCAGTGTGAGTGCAAAGGGTAAAGGCAAGGCAAGGGCATATAAAGATGATTTGCTCTTTAGCCTTGAAATGATGCCCTCCAAAAAGACACAGAGATTTCAAATCACAATTTTGTTTCAGAGTCCCCTTTTAGAAATGCCAAATTAGATACTTAAAAATTTATGAATTGATTTTTATGTCTGATTCACATGCTTTTGTTGCAACACAAAATGCAACCTCATCCAACAATTTGGCACTTTCTGCATATATCTACACTGACATGTAAACCAGCTCCATACATTCTACCCACCATGTCCAAATATCCTTGCTCTATCACTTGCAACTATAACAAGTGCCAAAATTTGATTGACCATTTTGAAACACATCTAACTATTGGTGTAGGCCTGACTGTCTTGTCTACTGCAATACCTGTCACACAACAGCATCAGTTCTGCATACCCATCTCACTTTACTCATTTCAACAGTCAAACTCTGTTAACCAGAGCATATCCTTCTCCAGGTTACTACATTACTAGAAACTCTATCAAAATCCCTCATCTCTCCATCTGGCAATATATCAGGCTATGTATTTTGCTACATCCCTCAAGACACATTATAGGACAAGGACATTAACATGGAAGTGGGTGAAGCTATAGCAGACTATTTGTTGTGGTCATGTCCCAATAAGGCAAGTTGTCAAAAATCATCTGAGTTGCTTCCAGCAGTCAAATTAGTCTTGATTCAATGCCACAGATAAGTATTTTCAAGTCTGAAACATATCTATTGAGGTGGGACAAGGTGCATACTATTTTTGGAAGTGACCATACCATTTTAGAAAGGTAAAGTCACGTGGAGGGAGGGAGGGTTGTTAAATTTATCCATTAGTTTCTTTTTTATTTGTATTTATTTTCCATCTATATCTCGGCTTATTCCTATGTCCTATGTTCTATTCCCATATTGTCTCCATTTAGTTAGTGTTTCATATCTATATATCTCTCTATCTCCATTAGTGGTACCTATTCTAGTTCCAGGGTTCTATCCATTGTCTTGGTTCTCTTATCTTTCAAGCTTATCTTTCTAGTTCCAGGTTCTATCCATTGTCCTGGTTCTCTTATCTTTCAAGAGGCTTATCTTTCAAGTCAGGAGGTGTAACTATAGCTGTATATAAGTAGGGGTACTATTGATGTATTCCCTTAGTCTTGATATTGGTCTTTTCTCCCACTTCAACCACTCAGAGTGTCCTTTAAGTGCAAGATCTCTTCAAGGAGGTGTGCTAGGTTCATGATGAAGTCCCCAAAGGCAGCAGGTTATATTATATAAGATGTGGTTCTAATGGATGCCTGACAAAATATCAAGACTATACCACTTTGCTAACTCCAACAATGTTTGCTTTTTTGACTTCTAGCCTTTCTCATGCTTTGCCTAACCAATGGGTGCTTTCTCCACGTCAGGCACCCCCTTGGAAACACCTTATTAGGTGGAACATGTACTGCTTCAATAACCCATC
>QLOY01001220.1:0-10282 GCA_003313965.1 Megacollybia marginata
GACCTCTGGCAGACCATCCAAGCCTT
This sequence comes from Megacollybia marginata, assembly GCA_003313965.1. Taxonomy (NCBI): domain Eukaryota; kingdom Fungi; phylum Basidiomycota; class Agaricomycetes; order Agaricales; family Porotheleaceae; genus Megacollybia; species Megacollybia marginata. The sequence continues at coordinate 27 of QLOY01001220.1, forward strand.
TGATGGTTTCAATATTCAAGATTTGAGGTTTGCCATATTGGTAGATTCACTGAAAATATTTATCAGCAGATCCATCAAGAAATAAAAAAGTGTGAAAATGCGTGCCCAGGTCAATAGCATTCACTTCTGCGGGCAGATAGTTGACCTAGGCATCCACTTTCATTTCTTGATAGATCTACTCATAAATATTCTCAGTAAATCTACCAATATATTAGATCCTAATTCTGCAATAGTGAAGCCATCAAAACCCTGGATGGTCTCCAGAAGTCTATCACCCATTCAGATATGCAGAAGTGAATGCTATTGACCTGGGCACGCATTTTCACACTTTTTTATTTCTTGATGGATCTGCTGATAAATATTTTCAGTGAATCTACCTATATGGCAAACCTCAAATCTTGAATATTGAAACCATCAAAGGCTTGGATGGTCTGCCAGAGGTCTATAAAGTCAGAACACCCATCCCAAGTAAAGCTAGGTTGACCTAGGCCTGAAACTGAGATATATCCAAAACATACTGTATTGAATACCTATTGACTGAGATTTATTATCTATTGACTGGGATTGACTGACATTCACTATCTATTGACTAGCATTCAATATACGCAAAGGCTACTAACTGGGATTGGGGCCAAGTATACAGAGTGAAAGATAGGTTGAGTATAAGGGTATACCAGTTGAATATAAGCCTATGACAGTGAATACATACATATAAGGGTATATACATGTCTCTTAAGGAGTTATATGTGTCTATTTATATTTTCACCACCGGCTTTTCGAAAATAAAATGCAAATTGTGAAAGAACAAGAGCATGTATAGCAAAATGAATACCACCATTAGAACCACACTGAAATTCTGCATCTATCCATATAAAGAAGTTAAAAGTTCCCACGGTCACAGTTTGCCTTATCAGGGTATGCCTCCACTAATGGCTCCAAATGGATATCACCATGAGAACCACATTGAAATTCTGCATCCATCCATATAAGGAAGTTAAAAGTTCCCATGGTCATAGCTTGCCTAATCTGGGCATGCCTCCACCAGTGGCTTCAAATGGATATCACCATTAGAACCACATTGAAATTCTGTGTCTGTCCATATAAGGAAGCCAAAAGTTCCTACGGTTACAGCTTGCCTAATCTGGGAACACCTTCACTAATGGCTTCAAATGGATATCACCATTACCGCATTGAAATTCTGTGTCTGGCCATATAGGAAAGTCAAAAGTTCCCACGGTTACAGCTTGCCTAATGTGGGCATAACCCATAGTGGTTTTATTATTAATGTTTTTTGTAGCTTTTATTATTATCTTTTATTATTACTATTATTAGTGCTTTTCTATGCATTTTATTCTTGTCTGCCAAAAATAGATTGGCCATGTCCTGCCGTGTTCTTGCCATGCCTGCCATGATGCTGGATGCCTGCCAACGATCACATTTGGGTGGTAGGACAGCCCTGCCAAATTCATCTGGGTTCTATGCAAAATAGGTATGATAAGTTATCATATATCTATGTATATGCTCTGTGATAGCAGTCCAAAATCTATGCATTAATCCTACTGAATCAGCTGACTAGAGTTAAGACGAGCTGGTTTGGGCTTAAAGCTCGGTCAGCTGTATCTAACTCATGCGCCGTTACCTTGACCGTTATCCACACTATAACGAAAGTCTTAAGGCCATAGTCAGCCAGTAAAGGTGTTAGGATATCTCTCTTAGAGCTAGATCAGGGACGTCTTAGAGCAACCGGTATGACTTAAGAATGAGCCCGGACAGAGACCATGCTGGCAGCATAACATTATCGTTACACAGGAACTGGAAAGAGATGAATCATTGAGGAAGTCAGCTGGGGCACTTCTCAGCGATAGAGAAACAAACTATTGAAGTGTTGGAGCCAGTGCAGAATCCACACAACAAGGCTGTCTACTAACTCTCTTGACTTGTACGACATCAGCAACCTTCCTTCGTCGCTTAAGGAGGATCGATGTGTCATGCCGAGATGACAACACCAGATTGACACATATCTACGGCACAGCACCCCTACGGCAGTAAACGGATGAGGAATCAGGCTGGCACATACACGTACAAGTCAGGTGTTTGGAAGGTTCTGGAAGGATTCAGGAAGTATAAAGCTGGGAGAAAATGGGAAGTAAAAGACAGAATACAGATGAAGACAGAACAGCATGTATTTTGCAGGTATATACTACCTTGCATTTTGAACCTCAGATTACATAGCATCTAATTGCACGAGAAATTGCTGCGTTTAAGACTAACTAGTACCGCTTTAAGGGAACATTTGCATTGTAGAGTGTCCAGGCACTCCCGCTCCGACATCGTCAACTTGAAGTTAAGCGAACTCAGTACTGCCTAAGGGCCAGAACAGTTCCTGTAGTCACCGAAGCAAACTTGCATGCGAGTCACTGACTTAGTACCTCATCCTCTCTCGTGTCCTCAAGGCTGCACTCATTGCTGACGGACTTAGTACCGCTTAACAGCCAGAACAGTTCCTCCGCATCTGCCGCCATCTGCCCTAAGGAGTAATTCCCTAAGTGCACCTAAGACCAGTGTCCTTTACATTGGCAACCTAAGTCCATGGTCTCGAACTCTGGCACTTTGAGTACTTCTAGAGAAGTCTCCACCCGTTCTAACAAACACCCTCCTTCATTGTTACGCACAGTGACCCCTGAGATCTCTTAAATCAGAGTCTCACCCGCAATGCTTAGGTCTTACCTAACGGTTCTAATTGGAACTTCATAGTTTGCTTAAGTCAACTTGAAGCGCGTCTCTTTTGTAGTTAAACCGGTCTCACGTACTTACAAGGGGATAGAACATCTCTGTTAATTAGAAGAAGCATCAGGGCAGTACTTAGAGAGTGCTACCTTTTGCGTTGGGTTGTTTGGTTGTGGTTTAGTTACCTCACCTCCTTTGCTTAGGTCGTTCGTTCTTAGTAGCGTAGTCGGCTCGCCTCATTTTCCTGTCACTGCACAGTGAGGTTCCCTTTCATTGAATTTGCTAAAACTCGATCACCATCAAAGTCTTCAGCCTCTACACAACCTTCAGGAACATCCTCTGTCACTTTTGACTGTGATCGTTCAGAGGGTTTCCAAGCTGAACCGAATGAAATTCTGAGTTCAGGACATGAGTTGTTGGTGTGTATGAGGGAAAGCACCTGCTCATAAGTGTTCAAAGATGAATATCAAAGGTACAATGCATTTGCATGATTTCGGAGCATCTTGAAGGACAGTAAATTATTTTCTTGCTCAAGCTTTTTGAAGTAAGCCAAGAAATCTTGATGGTTGGCCAAGTGAATACTATAGAAAAGTCAGAATAAGTCAACTCACAAGAGATGTTCACACCTCCAGCAGGCAAGAATTCTACTTTCCCAAGATAAAGTCATCATTTGTGAAGTTGGATAAAAGTCACATGACTTCAGATCAGTCAGTCGTTTCATGCCAGTAAGACCTGCATTTTTCGAGAGAGAGGATGGGTCTTTGGATGTTGCAGGGCTGAAGTGATTTGCAGCTAAAGCATTGAGGTTTGTCTGACGTTTATGCCAGATCTCAGTGGTGAGGAGAATATTTTGACAAGTATGGAGATTGTCTGCAGCAAGAAGACTGAGATAATCTCATACACACCACATTGCAGCAAATGAGGCTCCATCTCCACCAGTCCATTGCAGACATGTCTGAGCAAGTCTTCAATAATGCCCATCTGCTGCTAACAATCCACAAGTGCACGATGCATTCCTTGTGTCTCTACCTCAACTTCTGAATTTGTACCAAGAGGCTGTACCCAAGTTTTATGCCTGTCACACATCTGATGTTTTGCAATGGGAGCAGTTCAGAAGGTGTTTGAGACCTCACTTCTGAGGTGCAAAAGTTGCAGGACAAAATTGACAAGTATGCGAACAAAGTGAAGAGCCATTAATGCATCAATGTGATCCCAATCAATACTTTGGTTGATTGAGCAAACAGTCATTGTTGATCATTTGTTCTTGATGAGACTGGATAAGTAAGGTTCAAGGTTGAATGCACCAGGTTCAACATCATCAAGACAGATCACTGTGGCAAATGTTTCCCATTGTAGCTTGTTCTCCATTCCAATGCCTGGTCCAAAGACTCAAACATACTGTTGAATGTTGTCAAGAACAAGAGCATGCATTACATCTCCTGTCTTAAAATCCTCAGAGATATGTTCTCAAAGATCAGACATTTGGCTTTGAGACATTGTTGCCAATGCCTTTCGTGCAGCCATGTTGCTAATACATGAACCCATGTGGCAATGGATACATTTGACATCAATGTAAGACTTGCAAGCAAAGTGCCAGATGCCTAAATGCATGGCAAGATACCCATTGGCAAATTGATTCTGACTTAGGATGAATGAAGCAATAGCAGCGACTTGAATCTAGAAACATTAGAATAGGACAAAACATTTATGATGAATGTTACGATTTCCTCAAAAAACATGTGCCTTATCAGAACCCTATTTTCATTTCACATTCTATCACCCTATCTTTCATTTCCCTTATCCGCTATCTAAAATTAAACTTCTGATAGCTTATCTTGAACATGCAGTACAGATAGCTTATCTCTTTCCCTCTTATCTCTCAGCCTTGTCCTTATCCATTCATCAACCAGATAGTCATTCAGTATTTAAACCCTTAGCTATTTGCTGTATCTCTTTAGTTTTGGTATTATAAGTTTCACCGAGTCTTTGAGTGGCCTGATAAGCTCTCATTTTGCTTGTCACCTTACAAAATACCAAAACTAACTCCCCTCACCTCACTCGACTCAGTTAAACAACAAACCTTCAAAATCCTCACTCACACACACTGCTAACAACCATTGAAATCGTTCAGATCATCCTCAGTTTCTATCTCATCCCCATCGTCTACTCTCTCCTCCGAATTCTTTGGCATTGCCTCGAACAACGCCATCACATCAACTGACGACTTCAAGTATGCCAGAACCGCCACATTGGAGAAACTCGCCTGTAAACTCTCATCGTCTTACTTGATAGTACCGTTGGCCAGTGGGAAGTCCCCAATAAGACAAAAGACAGTGAGCAGACAAAACTAACCAGTCTTGAATTGCTATTGGCTTTCAGTGGCACACACAGAAGCTGACCGGCAACGAAAGAACCAAAACTTCAACAACATCACCAAGCACAAATCAATTCTAACTTCACACCATACATTGCCATCCACCAAAGAATCAATGACATCATAAATAGATTCTCTGCTCCGTTTGATTACACACCCAGAAACATCAGCAGAATCTACTATACTCACCTCTTCACACAGGACTGGATTAGTTGAAGAAAGATGTACGAAAGTGTCGCCACTGAGACTGAACCAGAAGTCAAAGAATACACAGACAGCAGCACCAACACCAACCCGATAGACTACACTGCTCATATTCCCCTAGCGACTTTTATAAGTCTTAAGAAATGGTTCGACAACATCAACTGAGGAGGGTAGGGGCATCTTTACGAAGATACCAGGATCAGCACAGACAACAACAGCACAGACAAAGGAATCAATACAGACATAAGCTTTGGGTTTGACACAGCAGCGTGGTCAGAACCATATCAGTCAGAAGAAGGCAAACTTCTCACAGCGGAGTTAGAATCACTCAACCACACCAGCATTACAAAGACGCCAGCATGGCGCAATAAACACAAATGACAATCAGACAAGGAAATGCCCCAGCGTTCCCCCAGATTCAAACGAACATAGTGAGACAGGCACAATTGGAGGATTGGTTTATAACCAGTTGCCGACAATTTAGTGCACCGAATACAGACCTTTTGAAAATTTGGGGTGTTCTCAGAGCAGCTCTTGAAAAGGAGTCACATTATATCCACTCAGCTGACATATTGTGGACATTAAACATTCTAACTGATGATGAAAGAGATTTCTTCAATGAAATCCATAACCAAGAACTAATCCAACAGACTGACCCAGTTGCAGTCAAAGAAACCCTCAGAATCTTATACAACACCATCAGAGAGCACGATACTCACCACATCTACACCCAACACATCCACGCCTCTCAGAATAACACGTCGACGGACGCCAGTCTCAGCTCCACTTGACTTAACCAGATACATCAATAACATATACGGACCAAACCATTTTGTAACCCACATACAAGCAGATGGATCATACCACGTTTATTGCAACGTATATGTCAAATATATCCCAGAAATCCGATATGACCCAGAAAGAAAGCATTTCGAACCAAAAGACGTCATCACCACAACAGACTTTCTTGAAGAAGCAGTAGAGGAATATCAATTTCTCAACACTTTTGCCCAAGATCCTGAAAACATTCCAGTACCATTTGAAGAAAGCTTCTTCACTCCACCTGAATCACCAGAACCTAACACCCCACAAATCACTCCCAAAGAGTTATTGCCAGAAGCTGAAAAGTTACCGGAACTTCCACTTATCAAAGGGAATCAACCGAATCGCCTACACTATCAATTCTCCAACACCGGACTCTAACACCTACTAAGTCATCCTTATGCTGAGTCCACTTCCAAACATGACAGATATAAACACAGCCACACCATCGATCTCAGCTCCCAGCGCCGAGGTAGACACTACAAAATCACCCTCGTACTATTTCCCACCAGCAGGACATCCTGATGCACGAATTGTTGCCGAGCTAACCCTATATGTTCGAAGACAAATAACCAAAAAATATTTTGTCAGAGTTCATGGAACCTTGCTAGCAAATGGAGCCTATGAAATCCATGACCATGCAACAAAACAGTCATTAATGGGGGAGGTAATCCAGATATTTGAATCAACAGTAGGAATGATGGGAACCATCCTGCTGCAACAACCAGACTCTGGAACCATCCTCATAGGACCAGACACATTCCCTCCTGATTATGTCACACCCGCTCCAGCTACCACGACCACTTCATCTGTCCCAAGAATCAAAATCGCTAAACCACCTAGGTTCACAGGCAACAAAGTGAAATGGGAAGGATTCGTGGACACATATCTTCAGGCCAACGCACAAGACTTTCAAACTGACAAACAGAAAATCTGGTTCATCATTTCATATCTAGGCACCAAAGATGGATCATCATGCATTGCTTCGATGATAAGACCGCTAGGTGGCTAAGACTGAAAGTCTTTCAAAATACCGCTTAAGGCAGTATCCCCTAAACAAGAGAAAGACTCTCTAAGGGATAAGCTTATAGGTTAGAAGGTACCCCATGTAATAAGAGGCATGTGGTGTTGAATAACAAGCACACCACTCGAACAGATGGTCAAACTAGAGTTAAGACGAGTTGGCTGGGGCTTGAAGCTCGGTCAACTGTATCTAACTCACTCGCCGTTACCTTGACTATCATCTACACTATAACGAAAGTCTTAAAGCCATAGTCAGCCGGTAAAGGTGTTAGAGTTATCTCTCTTAGAGCTAGATCTGGGATGTCTTAGAATGACAGGCATGACTTAGGAAAGTGTCCGGACAGGGACGATGCTAGCAATATAACGTTACCATTACACAGGGGCTAGAAAGAGATAAACCGTTGAGGAAGTCAGCTAGGATGCTTCCCAGAGATAGAGAAACAACCTATTGAAGTGTTGGAACCAGTGCAGAACCTGCACAACAAGGCTGTCTACTAACTCTCTTGGCTTAGAGATTCGAGTACGACACCAGCAACCTTACTCCGTCGCTTAAGGAGGATTGACGTGTCCTGCCGAGATTACAACATCTGGTTGACACATATCTATGGCACGGCACTCCTACAGTGATATGCATGATATGCATCCAAGCCTGAAATCTTTCAATTTGCAAAGTACTAGCCTCTAAATAAACGTGGGAAAGACTCCCACAGAGGTACAACCATCAGCAGAGGAGTGGGATAGGTGGAATAGCTATATAAGGCAACACCTAGGCCTCTAACTATATAAAACCCTTTGGTTGATAGAGCTATCTTATTGTATCCAACTCTGATAAAATGCGCAGCCCCGCTGAGGTATGCTAAGATATGTACAAGAGCTAAATTAAGTTCGGGTAAGCTGGTGTCACTCCCGCTGAGTGTTACGAAGCAGGAAATCAAACATAGACTGGAACCAGAAGTGAACTAAAAGAGAACATGGAATATCACCCGCGGAGCTGTTGCAGAGCTGAGACCAGAGTAAACCACGTCAGCGAAGTGTTATAAAGGTTGCCTCTACAGTTAGGGACCATCAGCAGAGAAATAGAGACATGTTTATATCAATGTGATGATAGAGAGTAGGGCTATCAACTGGGATGGTGCTCCTAGGGCAGGAATTGACACAGCAGACATCAAGGAGATGGAGGGAGTCATATTCTCGGCTATTTACACAGCATGAGTAAGATTATGCATCAGCTGACCATTGCTGAGCAACCAGTGGACAAAAATAGACACAGCAGAGCGGTATAAAAAGGCAGTAGTTTAGAGTAGTTCAGTAGAATAGTGAACCCATAGAGACCCCCAGTAGAGAATAGATTGCACTTTAACAGACTATTGAGCTCTTAGTACCTTAAAGGGAACACAGTTAATAAAAGTCACCAGCAGAGACCTAGTACCTTCAGTGGAACAGCTTCTACCAATCTCCTACCTCTCTAGGACTCAGTACCTAAAAGGGAAAGTCCTGTTCTTAGTCATTAGTACTTGAAGGGAACTTGACTCATCTATTCCACCTTGTCACACATCAGTGACCCCACTTAGCTTAGTAGAGACCATTAGACTAGTTTGGGTCGATTCTCATGCCTTTATACAAGCCTTGTGCACCTCTCTGAGTCAGAGCAGACATTGCTTAGTCAAGGTTGAGCGCCCGTGGACGTAGTACTTCTTCTTAGAGCGAACCATCTTGACAGGTTTAGTTAACAGGAGTCTCCAAACTCGAAAGGAATACCATAAAAGAGGTGTTTGGGTGTTGGATTTTGTGTGTGTGTGTGTGTGTGTGTGTGTGTGTTAGTAGGTGTTGGTGTTTCCCAGCCCATAACAAGCACTTCCATTTCCAGCGCAGTCAGCCTGCCTCACACTGTGAACGGCAGTAAGAGGATGAGGAATCAGACAGGCACATACACATACAAGTCAGGTGTTTAGAAGGTTCTGGAAGGATTCAGAAAGTATAAAACTGGGAGGAAATGGGAAGGAAGAAGCAGAATACAGACAAAGACAGAACAGCGTGTATTTTGCAGGTATATATACTACCTTGCATTTTGAACCGCCAGCATCTAATCACACGATAAATTGCTGCATCTAAAACTAACTAGTACCATTTGAGGGAACATTTGCATTGTGGAGTGTCCAAGTATTATCGCTTAGACACCATCAACTTGAAGTTAAGTGAGCTCAGTACCGCCGAAGGGCCAGAACAGTTCCTGTAGTCACTGAAGTAAACTTGCATGCAAGTCACTGACTTAGTACCTCATCCCCTCCTGTATCCTCAAGGCTGCACTCACTGCTGATGAACTTAGTACCACTTAATAGCCAGAACAGTTCCTCTGCACTTGCCGCCACCTGCCCTAAGGAGTCATTCTCCTGAGCACACCTAAGACCAGTGTTTATCACATTGGCAAACTAAGTCCATGGTCTCAAACTCTGGCATTTTGAGCACTTCTAGCAGAGTCTCCACTCGTTCCAAAAAACACCCTCCTTCATTGCCTCGCACAGTGACCTCTGAGATCTCTTAATCAGAATCTCACCTGCAATGCTTAGGTCTTAACTGACGGTTTTATCGGAACGTCACAGTTTGCTTAAGTCAAATCAAAGTGTATCTCTTTTGTAGTTAAACCGGTCTCACGAACTTACAAGGGGATAGAACATCTCTGTTACTTAGAAGAAGTGTCAGGGTGGTACTTAGAGAGTGCTACCTTTAGTGTTGGGTTGTTTGGGTTGTGGTTTAGTTACCTTGCCTCCTTTGGTTAGGCAGCTCATTCTTTGTAGCATAGTCGGCTTGCCTCATTTTTCCATCACTGCACGGTGAGGTTCCCTTTCATTGGACTGGCTCTGAAACTGGAAAGAAGACAACTTCTACAATGGAACCCTAAATGTCAATGATTACCCCGCATTCATCGCAGAACTAAAAAACTCCTTCAAAGATCCAATGATACACTGGTTTTGCAGCTAAGCTTATAAACTGGCAATGTTATCAACATAAGTTGGGCTATAAGGTTGAGATGTGTCTATTAACTCGTTGATACGCCGGTTTTGCGGCTAAGCTTATAAACTGGCAATGTTACCAACATAAGTTTGAC
>QLOY01001227.1:0-13697 GCA_003313965.1 Megacollybia marginata
GAGTATTTTGAGGTTTATAGAGGTTGACCTGAGATGACCTAGGCTGACCTGGGCTGACCTATAAGTTGACCTGAGACTGACCTGACGAATTAGAGTATTTTGAGGTTTATAGAGGTTGACCTGAGTTGACCTGAGTTGACCTGAGATGACCTGGGTGGACCTGGGATGACCTGGGATGACCTAGATGGACCTAGGATAACCTGGGGTGACCTAGGGTGTCTCAGGTTAAAACCGGTTTTTCCTGATGTCCTCAGTTGAAGCACCAAGCATGGTGCTTCTTCTAGATTCTTCTTACTATTTTGACTGCCTTTCAGTTCTTTCCAGATCATTCATATCTCTGGTATTTAAGCACAATACTTTACTAGCTGAAATCACTAATCTTTTGAATACCATTTACTTCTACAAATCCATTTGTGAGGTACCCCGATTCATACAGCGTTCATCGATTGATCCGATGATCACCGCGACTGCATCGGCTTCGAAGGTGGCTCGGAAGCTGTATATTCTGCGAGTGAAAATACCGTACATAAGACATGAGAAATGTGCTGCAGTAAAGTGTCAAACACAACCCAAAAAGAGAACCTTCTTGGGATGACACCCTCTTACAAGAGTTCAAGCTTTTTATCCATTTCCTGGAGTAGGATCGTAAAAGCCTTTCTGAAGGAGCACATACTACAGGGGGAGGCACAAACAAATTGAGCAAATGCGAGCATTGATGAACTGGTTGTAGTGATGGCAACCGCCAACTACATTGGATCGCTTAAATGGCTCCAATTCACCCTACAAGGGTATTGTTCATTATCGGGTTAGTTAGTCACTCGAACATAGTCCATTTATCTGCAATTCGACAGTAAAGGATTGAAACGATTCATTGTTAAAGGCATCCTATTGGAGGTGAAGCTGAATATAAAAATAGTTAGTAGGTGAGACGTGAAAATGTACTCTAGTAAAGTCGAACTCGCGGTCTCTCATACTTATTATTGAAAAACAAGATAATGAAACGAACTCAAGCATGCTACAGCAACTAAACCATAAACCACTTGGAAACATGTTGTATCGAAGGTTATGTAAGAATCCAACTCGTCCATTCCCTCAACAGGAACTGGCAGACCATCTCAGAAGGGATATACTTCATGGAGAGGTACGGAGTGAATCGAGCGATGGTAGGTGTTGATGAACCGGTTTTAGTGAGTGGTGGCAACCGTCAAACACTCAGATGGATCCATACACATTTGACTGCCAGAGTGTATTCTCGACAGAGTTCATTATCCGGTAAGATTAGCGCGCTCAACATCATAATCGCACAACTAGATCCATTCCGTCTCAAACGCAGCCACATTTATCAAGCTGAATAAATCCTACCCTACTAGTAATCTGACAGTACATCATTCACCAACTCATGGTCTGGTATCCCTTGAGGTGAGGCTGAGTAAAAAACACAAATACCAAACTTGTAGAGTATGACATGAAAAAGTCTTTGCAGGGAAGTGTCGATCTCATAACTTTGACCATGCGACGAACAGAGTGACAGAACATTGACGACACGGGTGAACATCCATTTTCGCCTGCTCTCAGAGCCTATTATACCATGATAAAGTCCATGTCAACTTCCGCAACACAATAACAAACCCCGCCTTCAGTTCTCCGTCGTCGGACCTCTGCTCAACGCATACTACGGATTCATGGAACAGGACACATGCTGAAGTTGGATTCGGGACGGTGCGAGTAGGTTACCATGATCATAGGATACGGATTTATACCAATAATGAGTCGGGTTTGTGCATGCCGTGTAGAGCATAAAAGAGTACAATGGGATTTTATGAGACTTTTCTGTCGTAATCGCTGAATATTTGTTTCTCTCCGTTTTGGCAGTATGCATTGGACCCATGGAATTTTCACATAAAAGTTAAAACAGCTTCAACCGGGATCGAAACCATGAAAAAAAACAAAGTTTACACCCAAGTCACCATGGGCTTGACCGTTACACCATATGGTAACACAGATAGACAGTTACCTTAAGAAGTCATTTAACTTATACATTCCAGGCCCTTCTCAAATGGACTCGACAAACAGATCTAGACACAACGACAGCTTTCCTAATCCAGCTAAATCACTTGTGGAGCGGGGAAGAGGAAAAGATGGTACTCATGTCTGTTAAGAATCATGCACTATAAGACAGGAAGATCGCTGGATCGGCCAGCACTTCCCGGAGCGTAATATACTGACATCTCATGTTAATGGATGAATAAGGGACTTACACCAACTTATCGCCAGAGATACATGAGGTACCGTTGGTGGTGATGCATATGCCTCACTCGAAGTCGTGACTTGACGGAAGCAATTTATAAGAAAGAAAGGGATATTGTGTATTGTACTTGTATAAAGGACCGTAGTGAGCTCATCTACAGTCATGACGCCAGTACAGCGGGTGATGAATGAACTTTTTTTTTTCTAGCTGCAGCAGTAATGAAGTGAGTATTGGTTCAGTAGGTAGATTGTGGCTCACCATTGGAAGCACTAAAGTTCCAAAACCAAATCAATACAGTCGACAACCATGCGTTCATCTGTGGACCCTGAGGCCATCAATCAGGCCACAAAGTACTTCCATATCTTCTCGAACCTGCTTCTTTTGTCTCTCGAGCAGTTGGTATACCTGGTTCCAATGAGATGTGATTGACAAGACATTAAAAACCATGCGATAGGCATCGTCGTCTACATGTACTAGCCTCTCATGGTGTGGATAAGGTTTGTACAGCTGTTCAGAGCGGCTCTTTTCTACTTGCTCTCTGATTGGCTTTGGCTGGGAGGCATGAGTGACTTGGACAAGGATGAAAATGGGATAAAAAAGAGAGGTATCCAAGATCTATACACTCAGTGTGGTTGCTCATTTCTTATTGTTTCGAATAGGCTGATTCATCAAGTATTCACACAACAAAAAGATTTCAAACATTATTGCAGTACCGATGGTCGAACTTGCGATCTGCCGACAAAACAGCCAATTACAGATGAAGGAACTACTTATGCAGATAGACAACCATCAAACTGCCTTCGCAAGTATTCGCACATCTGATGATAGCAGCTGGTTGTGAAGCTGCCTATCTTGTCATGTCTGCATCACGATGTCAGCACATAAGATTTAACGCGCAATTAATGAGTAGAGCTATTATAAAAGCGAATCAATAGGATCGTACCAATAATATAGATAGGGGATTCAAGCCATTAGCATCACCCGAGGCTACTTGAATGTTGTAATTGACAGAACGGGCAGTTTGTATTTACTAGATGAACGGGGAACTTGAACAAATCACGGGATCAGCACTCAGCCACGAAAAAAATGTGCGGTCAGAACTGCAATCAATGGCAGCTGGTATCTATAGTTTACTTTTTTTCATTCATCAATGTACCTTTAAGAAAGGAAGACTTGCCAGTTGGGCAGAAACATCATCAGATTCATCCCTACACCGCGCTTCCTGGAATCCTGACATCATCACTTCTCTCAGATCGTGATGGGGCAGAGCTATCGACGCACCTGTCCCCAATCTCCAAGACCCTCAGAGCAGTTCTCTTCTCCCTGTTCACCTTAGGTTGTTCCAGTTCAACTTATATATGCTATTTTCACATCCTCGTTATACATAGTCAGGACAATTATTGACTCAGTTGGAGAATCGAACCATGTAGCTCAGGGAGGAAAAAGACAAAAAGGTGAATGGGACGAAAATAGTATATGGGTACCAACTGGATGACGACACCACAGTAAAATCGTGCTGAGGAATCATCTAATCACCCAGAAATCCTTGTGAATATCTGACATACCATTACGGATGTTGTTGATATCATTGAGGGAGTTAAGATTGTCGTTGCTGTGAGGGCGGTTCTGAATGATGGGCGGTTCTGAATAATGCACTGTAGCCCACTGAAATGAAAACTGGACAAGCATCGATATCGCATCATCCAAGTGTTTCTCATCAAATATACCCTCTTCGATAAGATCTTTCTTGAATGTGTCGAACACGTGTTGTTGGATTACAGTAAGGTTACCCAAACGGCCAGGTTCGGGTTTCCAATTACGATCTGTTACTCCAGAAGGCATAGCACTCGCGCTCGCGGTTTGTAGTTTCGACATTTAGGATGGTGGAGAGGTAGATGATTGCATTCTGATTGGTCATGTTTGGCTATTATGCGCTCGGGCTAGCTAACAGTGGCTGGACAAACGTCCACCCTGCATAATTACAGACAGTGCATGGGTGCATCGCAAGTTTGATGGTTGAACGTTGAAGCATTCTAATTGGTCATGTTTGGCTAAACGGTGTCTTGACTATATTCGGAAATCTGATTGCGCAGTGAGCATTCTTGGTGGTAACAAAAATGATATAGTGTGCCAGCATACATACGTTTAAATCACCCACTATTTTTTTGCTTGTGCGTTTGATACATTGTACCAAGACCGAGTCCGTTGCGGAGATATGCGGGTGAAGATCTGTGTTTTTGAAACTCAGTGTTCCGACCCAGTCACTGTATAAACAATTCTGTCACTCTCAATTTCGAAACCTTGAGGCTCATCTTTCTGTCTCCGGAATGGTGTGGTTACCAACATTCACAAACCTTCAAGTTCGGCTGTAGATGTATGATACAGCTATGTATCTTTTCATCTACTGTTGCTAGCTCGATACACATAAATGGTACATTCAGTGAACATGTGTCACCAACTCAAACTGAAATACTTGCACCTCACTATCTCCTGAATGGTGAAATCGGTACCTGGAGAGCTACCTGTTTTTGTTAATCGTCAATCCACATTGACACATATCAATCATAGCATACGATCATAGCTTGTCTCTTCAGTCAATCAATGAATTCAAGAAGACGCATACCCAAAGTACATTTGATTTTGCAGTTCATGTGATTCCTGAGATTTGTGTCTATGCGCCATCTTTTAAAAACAAAAGCAACCTGAGGCCATCTAACTACATTTTACACATCGAAATTATAGATATTGTGCTCTGCTTTAACTGTGGGCTACGATTCATGTGAATCGAATAGATCCTGTGGCAAAGGTTTCAATGGAGAATCAAACGACCACCTTCAGCAAAATGAAGTATCTCTTATACAAGACTATACCAGTTACACTATATAATGCTAGCTGAGCATGTATCATAAATTAAGATGTCGCATACCAAAGAGCCTTAAAAAAAAAGTCCATTACATCTCTTGCAATTGAGAGCCCTTAGGTGACTCGGAGGGGGGAAAAATCACTGCTAATATACAAGATTGGTACATTGTAGCTTGACATCTAGAGGGAGGAATCAGTGGTCTCATTCTGGCAATTAGATTTCATTCTGCGATCATTGCTGACTCATCGATCAGCAGGACCTCCCAGTTCCTCCCCAGGTCATCCTCTCTCTGCAACTGTAGCATACTGAAGATGGCTCTCCAGCAAAATTGAACTCCACTCCTTGCTTTGAATGCAATCTCTCCTAGCACAGTTGCATAGACATCAATTTATCGAATCTGTGGCGACAAATATCGAGATATCTATATGGAGAGAGATTATTTCTGGGTTGACACACTAGGAGCTGGATCCACAAGGTTTGGTGAAGTTTCTCTTCCAACTTGGGCTGTTCATCGGTAAATGGATTCTGGGGTGTCAAAGCAGAAGCACTGCCACTCTCTTTGTTGAACCAGTGTTGGCTTGAATGGCCTGGTTTTCCAGTACAGAGGCGCTAGGCATGATGATGGATATGCGGAAAGGTGTTTCAATAGGAGCGTTGGTGAGTCATACATGTTTTTCTCAATCAATGATCGGTGTGCCAATATGGCTCCTGTCCAACCCTATATATCTCTTCCCAAGGATTTCCGCAGCCAATAAGGTATATTTCACGCAGCATCAGTACATATATTACTTAACCTTATGAACAGTGTCAAATCTCACAGATTCATTTGAGTAGGGAGAGGGTTGGGATGGCGGGGAGGGAAGGGAAATGGTCTTCCACTGGGCCAGGAACGATCTGGGGACCCTGGAAGACATTGATTGTGGGCAGGAATGTGGGGAAAAGGGATGGAAATGGTGGGATGTGGCAGTGGAAGAAGAAGTGGATTGCGAGAAAATTGGAAGTCAAAATGAAGTAAACAAAGATATTCCTGTACGTGCTCCTGTTCTCGTGTAGGCTTGAGGTGGCTTCAACAGCTAACAGGTCAACTACAAGGTATGTACTTTACAGAGTACCCTTATACTCAAGACCCGGAGATAGTTTCATCGCAGCATTATCCATCTGCATATCAGATTTGCCTTGGAAACCCCTCAGCCACTGTACTAATCTCTTGCTATGAAGTGCTTAATTGGATTGACGACAATACCGACTACAACCGAACCGCCGAAGATGAGGCCTGTGCATGATTGCGGAAAGCACCGGCCCTTGACGTGCGTGTATTGTGTAAAAAATGAACAAAATAATATTGTGACAATGTCTGAGAATACAACACTACTGATCCTTTGGTAATCCCACAGCAAAGAAGTCAATCACACAGAAATTTTGCAATCCCACAGCAGGATTCCATAAAAGGAATCCCACAATACCACGCAATTAGGCGTCACTCCATTTTTTGCATCCCTATATTTTTTGCATCCCTATTTGTCACTGTAACACCCATTGAATTTGTCTCTACTTGGTTTTCCAGCCACGAATCCAGGCCTCACTCAACTGTGATCATGAGGCCTGGAACCACCAAATTTGGACTGCGCATCATCATCCTATTGCAATGTTTGAACTGAGTCGAGAAGAAGCAATTAATAGGGGTTACTGGACAGGGGACCCTGGACTCTGGAGATGATGTTGAAGCTGTTGATGAATTTTATGGGGTGGACTTTGAGGGCAGAGTACCAATGGGAGCAGCTGAAGCCGAGAATGATGACAATGCAGCAACCTTTCTCAATGCAGATGAAGAGATTGTGGATGCTCATAACAAGATGGAAGGTTTTGATCTCTTAGAGGATGATGGCAACGGAATTGAAGTTTTTTGCAGAGTTGTACTTCATCTAGCATCACAAAACTGATTCAACTTCAAGACTCAGAGTGCCGTCTACATATAGCTCAGAAGGTGCCGATTTGGTTCAAGGTGCTGATTTGCACTATTTAAACATGTGGAAAACCACTAGTAGAGGTGCCAATTCCAATGTTCAACATGCTAAGTCACTTAGCATGTTGAACATTGGAATGAACTTGAATGAAACAGGAAGGTGCGTAAACTTGCCAGATCCAAGAAAAAAGCCCAAAGGTGCGGAAAAATACCCTAAAATTGGCTAAGGTGCCGAAAAAAGGGCCAATTTTGAGCAAAGATGCAGAAATTGTGAATTTCCGGACACTATTCCGCCCATAAGAAAGCACAAGATCTACCTGTGTCAAGCTATGCGGCATTGATGTAGATAGGTAATTAGGTCTGTTACCCAAGATGAAAGTTACGTAGACATCAACAACAGAGCTACAGACTCCTTGATGTGCTATGTTGTATAATGGGAAAGCGTATCATGAGTCTTTTGCCATTCTTTTTGAATTAGCCTTCCGTTCGATCCATGCTGAAGCCTTTTTTACTGTGGCCCAGTATGCTGTTGCATTTCTATCATCGCAGTCAAACAAATGGCTACTGTTGTATTTTGAGCTACAGGAAAACACTTCCTCTCCCTTTCACGCAGTCGATTCGAAAAGCTATCGAAGCACACTGACATAGTTGTGGAGGCTGTCAATATAGCGTCATGAGGAAATGGCTCTTCAAATTCAAACACCGCAATCGGACAATAATCAAAGAAGGGACCGATTCAAGAAGTGGATCAGAAGTGCTATTTTAACCAGCTGTTGTCTACCTCTAATCACTGCAGGCTTCACCCAACCTCTGCATATTTTGTTTGCTGATCACAATTAACTGTCATGTTCAACATCGTCAGATCTGATGTACTCTCGTTTAGTTCCTGATCCAGGAGGTTGGTCGTCGAAGTGAGTGGCTCGTTGACCAACTGGTTCCATGATGGAGCGGGTAAGGCCAGCATCACTGTGGCCATTACACCATACAGGGAGGTGCAAATGAAATCAGCGGTAGTCTGTAAGTCCATTTACACCTATTGTGATCCCACTGCAGTACACTGTTCTAAATTGTCTGCCTTGTACTACATTCAAGGTGATGTTCCTCGTCCAGATTCATTGTGTTTTGTTGAGTAGTTTGTTAAAAACACTTTCTAGAATTGAAGGATTTACTTGCGTTCAACCTGCCAGTGTGCTTCGACGGTTTGATTGCAAGGGTAAGGGGGGAATGCCTCTGAGTCTCTGAGACATCTGCAATGATAGAAGTGCAACAGTTTCAGTAAAAATAAAAAAGCCTTAACCGTGGATCGAACGCCCAAAAAACAGATGACCTTAGATGCACAACGCTTCGCTAGTCCGCTATGACGGGCGACATCTAACTCAACCGCCTGTTGTTCTAAGTCCATTCAGCCAGCGGAAGCTCCTGACGACTGCGAATGACAAGTGTGCATTCTCTGGACTCTGCTGAACTAGTTATGTTCGATGCCTAATTTGAATCGAAAAGTACTCGACGTGTCTCAGATGTTCAAGTTTAACCTCCACATGGACTTTATCATTGGGCAAACCATGCATGGCCCTCAAATCAAGCATTATTCACCTTATGGTCTGAATCCATTTTGCTGATAGATGCGGCACTTACATTTAAAGTTAAAACATTAGTGACACATCATTCTAAAAAGGCTGCGTTACATCACAAGGATTCACGTTTACCGAATTTGGTTCAAGCACCTCTTTCTTTCCTCACACGTCAGTGCCACTCAACCAATGTCCTCAGCTAGTATCGGACATAGCTCTCGCTTTCCATTGTTCAAACCCGACCCAACAGCCTCGCTCATTTGCAACTTTAGTCGTTTGGCTATCGAGCAAAAATGGTCGAAAAAGAGCGCAAAGTATAAAGAAGAGAGACGTGCTTACATCGGCGAAACAGTCCAAACCGCTTTTCTTTGGTAGCACTGTAGAGCGATTGCAAGCATGGCAAAGTCTTTGTTGGACGATTGGGGTTCCCGCTCCTAAGGTCAGACCGGACGGAGAAGAGACTGAGGTTGGTCTGGGGAGTATTAAAGCGTAGGTTCCTCTTCGAGCCACTTGGTCCAATCTCAATGCGTCTCCAGGCCCTGAAAGGCATCTTTGTAAATCTCGTCGATCTTGTTGAAGCCGGTTCTCAAAACGAGTGTATCTCGATTAGCTTCCGATCGAGGAAGGACCTGGCGAGGTATACTATGAGAACCAAGAAGATCTTTCTGCGTGAAGACGCAAAGAAGAATCCTCTTTTGAAGAGGTTTTTGATTGTTGTGGGTGGTAACAAGTAGCATACTTAGAAGTAACTGCAGAAAAAATTAGATTCGCTCATAGATCATGTCAAAGTCTTGAATGTATATACGAAACCTTAGAAATATCAATCATTACTGTCATATTTGCCAGATGGTCGATTCCCATTTATGGACAGTGATTAGTGGGCCAGCCGAATTCTGGATAACAAAATGAGCTGTACATAGTGCAGTACTTCAAGTGGTTGTATAAGCAAATGGAAAGTGAAGGTACAAAAAAAACGTATCATGGGTGAAGGCCAAACCTGAAACCTATTGACAAAAATCAACCGATTCCACTAGGCGTTAAGTATGCACTAGTCACTACACCATTAATGGATACAAATTCGTGATAGACGGGAAGCTACTAGCTAGCCACGCAAAACTCACTTGCTTTTAGCTCTGATCAAGCAAACACAAGGGATCAAGCTTTGATCAAGCTTTGATGCTTTGAAGGTCTTGTCTGAAGGTTGGTGTCCAATCGGAATCTCTCGCCAAATAGAAACTGTTCTGGCTGATGAGACAAAGTCTGACGTCGACTGAATGAAGGGTTGTTGCACTATGCAGGTACTATTCCAGCCAGTGCCTAGTCTGGTAGTGGATCGTAGGAAGTTTGCCATACTGACCTTTGCGAGCTTTTACCTCAGAGAACATTAGATGAACTGCAACTACATTTAACCACTGTTTAATGGGGCTGTGCTAACAATGCAAACTTGCAACACGACTCTATGCGGCATTGATGTAGATAGCTAGTTAGGTCTATTACCTTGCAACTATTACCCAAGATACTTAGACATCAGCACCGAGCTCAACAGAAATAAAGACTCTTTTGTACCAATATGCTATGTAGTCTAATGGCGAAGTGTATTATGGATCGGCGCTTCTTCTCCGTTTTTGGATTAGCCTTCCATTCGATCCATGCCGAAGTCTTTTTACTGTGACCTAGTATGCAGTAATTGATTTTGCATTCAATCAATGGCTACTATCGTATTTGGAACTACATAAAAACACTCCTCCCTTTCAGTAAGTTCGTTTACACCGACACTGCAGCACGCCATTTTAAACCATCTGCCTGGTTGTACTACATTCAAGGTGATGTTTCACATACAGATTCGTCTCAGTAGTTTGTTAGAAACACTTTCCGGAATTGAATGATCTTTTTACTTGCATTCAACCTGCCAGTGTCTTCGATGGCTTTGGATTGCACAAAAGGTAGGGGGAAATGCCTCAGAGTCTCTGATACATCTGCGATGGTAGAACTGCAACAGTTCAAGTAGGCCAAAGTAAAGATAAAAAGGCCTTAACCGTGGATTGAACGTGAGGCTAACCAAAAGAAATTCAACGACTCACACACCACGCTTCGCCAGTCCTCTATGACGTGCGACATTATGTCAACCATCTGTTGTTCTAAGCCTGTTCGACCAGCGGAAACAATTGGGGCTCCCACTCCTGACGTCGGACAGGACGGAGAAGAGTGAGGTTGGCCTAGGGAGTATTAAAGCGTGTAAAAAGGTAGGTTATTTGTTCCAGCCACTTAGCTCAATCTCAACGTATCTCCAGGTCCTGAAAGGTATCTTGTCTGTCTGTTAATGATGTAGTCTTTGATTGAGCGATCATGGTGAAACAAGTATTCTAGATAACGGAATGAGCTGTAATGCAGTACTAAGCATATGGCAAGCAAGGTACAAGAACAAAAAGTATCATGGGAGAAGGCCGAACCTGAAACCTATTGACAAAAATCAACCGATTCCACTCGTAAGTATGCATTAATAGCAGTACATCACTAATGGATATCAATTTGTAATGGAAGGCGCTACTACTCGTTGCGCAAAGCTCACTTTTAGCTCTGATCAAGCAAACACAAAGGATCAAGCTTCGATCAAGGTCTTGTCAGAAGGTTGGTGTCCAATTGGAATCTCTCACCAACATCCGGTCGAATAGAAACTGTTCTGGCTGGATGAGACAAAGTCTGATGTTGACAGTGGGCACTGAGTACTGAGGCCTGAGGGTTGCTGTACTATATAGGTAAAATTCCAGCCAGTGCCTAGTCTGGTAGTGGATCGTAAGTAAGTCTGCTGCACTTTTGCGAGCTTTTACCTCAGAGAACATTAGACCACTTTCCAACGGTACTGTGCTAACAATGCAAATAAGTTACAACACGACTCATTTTACGATTCAATCTCTTCCAACCTCTTCCAATTCTTTTGCAATCTGTTTCTTTTGTGTCTCCCACACTAGAAACAAGCTCGAAATTTGAAGAGGTTCGAAGGTAGAGCAGCAAGTCCCAAAAGCGACTGACTGTTGCTAAGTAAAGAGTCAACCTATCTGTTGATGCCAGTGTGCGCTATACTCAAGGAGTATTGCCAACCATCCTGTGTAGACATCAGCACCGAGCTCAACAGGACTAAAGCCTCCCTTATGTTTGTATGCTGCGTTGTGTAATGGCGAAGCATATTGTGTGGCTTTCAGATGGTCAACTTTGGTTAGCCTTTCGTTCGATCCATGCCAAACCCTTTTTTACTGTGGCCTAGTACAATTCAAGTTGAGGTTGCATTTCTATTATCGCATGGCTGCTATCGTAAATGGAACTACATACAAACACTCCTCCCTTTCAGTAAGTCCATTTACATAAAATGATTATGATCCCACTGCAGCACGCCATTGTAAACCGTCTGCCTGATTGTACTACATTCAAGGTATTGTTTCTCACACAGATTCAGTGTTGTGACTAGGTCTGGTTTGAGTGGCAAGCTTTTGAAAGTCATGGTAAGTAAAGAGGCTTTCAAACGGCAAACTTGCATGTTGCTTGGTGACTCGAGACAAAAGCCACAGGCCCATATGAATCGATGTATAATTTGACTCCAGGTGACCAAACAAACCCCAACCTCAGCCACTTTAGTGACCTACTTTGCGCCCCTGTCTCCAGAATTTCTCAAATCACGATTGCTACACTGTCTCCTTGCACATTGCCTGCTGATTTATTCCTCTCTGTGTTCGGTTCGCCTCCCCAATCGAGATCTATTACCCCATATTCAAATTCTTCGACGTCTTGATTTGGTCTTGAATGACTATAGGCTAGGAAAGCAGATTGGCCAAGGCGCGTTCTTGGTCATACGGCCTGCAATATGTGGTGGGAGCACGAATGATGGCGGATTCGAAAGAGCACGATGGAGTTGGCCTTGGCCCTGAGCTAACTGCACCGGTAAGGAATCTTAATGTACCATTTCTCCGAGTTCATCTTCCAGACTCCTAGAAATCCAAATGTAGGTCTTGATGCAGCCTCTCCCTGCTATTCCGCAATTTTTGGCCCTGTTGTGAAGGTGTCATGGCTGTTGGAAGTGAGGCTGGTGAGTGTGACAGTGCAACATATTTACACTTGAATGAGCACCGCTGGTGGAGAATGAATGCAGTGAGAGATGGATCATTTGTGAGGTACTCTAAGAGTACAACAGAATTGTTAGCAAGCTTGAAATGGTGATAGCTGAGAGTTTACCTCTCAATTCCTTGTTTTTTGGAGACAAAACACGTCCTAACAGACAGTCGAGGAAAACAGCGGAACGTGAATGAGTAGACAATGAGAGCATATTGTATGCCACACATCCACCTACTACAGATCCTCTGAACCTCGAACGACCCTGTCGCCCGACATTTATCCGTTGTCTGATATAGATATGTTGAAGAGGGCGAACTTGATATTGCCTGAAATTGCGATTGTGTACCCCATCTGGAGTATGCAACCGTCAAGTACGCTGCTCAAGGAACGCGAGAAGGAGAGGTGATGGAAGGTGGTGGTGAGAAGAGCGCCGTCACTTTCCACGATGGTGGCCTATGTTCAAGGTGGAATCCTCTACAGGGAGTGTTGTGGCACTGATGACGAAGCTGCCCAAATTGTTTCTAAAGCCCTTCTCGTAAGTTGTTCTCGTTGTCTTTGCATCTACTAACGATTCTTCAGTCACCCATTTTCACACTTTTTCATTTCTTGATGGATCTGCTGATAAATATTTTCAATGAATCTACCAATATGGTAGACCTCAAATCTGGAATATTGAAGCCATCAAAGGCTTGGATGGTCTGCCAGAGGTCTATAAAGTCAGAACACCCATCCAAGTATGCAGAGTGAAAGCTAGGTTGACCTAGGCCTGAAACTGAGATATATCCAAAACCTATAGACTGATACTGTATTGAATACCTATTGAATGAGATTCATAATCTATTGACTGGGATTGACTGACATTCACTATCTATTGACTAGCATTTAATATACGCAAAGGCTATTATTGACTGGGGCCAAGTATGCAGAGTGAAAGATAGGTTGAGTATA
>QLOY01001230.1:0-13238 GCA_003313965.1 Megacollybia marginata
AGTGGTCAGATGTAGACCACTGTCGTTGCTGTTGTTCTTGTTCTTGCACTAGGTGCAAGGTTCCAGTTGCCGCTCCAGTTGTTGTGAGACCACGTCTACGTGTAGTGGTCCGTACTTTGTACTGGGTATTAGACATACCGTGTTCCTAGATAATTTTAGGAAGTTCAAAAAGTGTAACTTACTCTCGCGCGTCAGAACTTGACCAAACTAGTATTGAGGTATGTAGTGTAAGATGAGCAAAAGTAGTTAAGTTTTCGTAATGTGAATAAGGCGCTTATATACTGAGCAGCTAGTGGATATGTACAAATATGGTAAAAGGTCGGGCCGTTACATGGAGGCTCTGAGTTGAGTCAGCAGATGGGTTTCTACTTGCTTTTCTCTTCCTCGCACTCTCCTTCAAAGCGTTGGCTTTGAAGGCCGGAGGGACCTTGACCTTCTTTCCTGTCAAAGTGTTTCTCGCTTTCAAAACAGTTGATCGTTTGCGAGCTGGAAGGGCGTTTTCCCTCTGGCCACAGGTACGAAGGTGTTTTGTCCACCCATTCAGGTAAAAATCGGAACGTGGGTCCAGTGTGATAATAGCGAGGCATTTAGAACACTGAACACTGTTCTTGGAGATGCTTTCTGGAATGACCTGATGCTCGGTGACGAGCCTGGCTATCCTATTATAGAGTTTTTCTTTATCGCAATGAGGATGTTGAAGATCGGTTTTTCTAAGGCTCCATATTTGAGCTTGAATCTCGGCGTCAGTGGTAGCATGGAGTGGTTCTTTAGAAGTGACGATAGTCATTGATGCCATATGAGCAAAAATCAGAGAGTTTTTTTGTGCTTGTATAGACATCGAGTCTGCTTCAACGACTTCCATAGAAGTGCAGCTCAAGGGGTAACCGGAACGGCATTCCGAGACCGCGGGTAGGGAGGGAGGGTCAGCCGCTAGGCTGGAAATTTTTTTGTCGACCCTTACCCAAGCAGCAGTTTTTTGGGTTCAAATAGATCTGTTTTTGAGTCTTAATGAGATTTCAAGCTTTAAAGAGTCATAGACTAGATGATTGAGTTAATACCACTGCCTGCAGAACCCGAAATCAGACCTGGTCCATTGCTTATGATGTCATGCTACCACATGCTATAATGGCTGCTGATCATTATAGTACATTGATAGCTTGTGAACAATACAGATTTGTGGATTACTACCCCCTGAAACCTATGCAACAAGATACATTCTAATTTTGGTAAGGGATAACCCTTTTTAGGCAGGTAAGATCACGTGAAGGGAGGGAGGGTCGCCAGCCAGGGCCTTAAATTTTTATACAACCCCTGGTAGATTATTTTTATTCCGACCACCCCTTGGTGCAGCTGGGCCTCAAGAAATCAACATCGTCAGAATATTACTCGTAATAAGAGCAAGATGAACTCACAATTCCTGGGTGTCGATAACCATTGCCTCGGACATGGTCGTATGTGATGGTGTTGAAGACATGAGGGTTGAAACGATTGGTAGAATGAGAAGCAGTGCCATGAATGACTCGGAGTTCGATTGGAGTCAATTTATACCAAGGGCTGGATGTGACATGTAAGCTTTGTCGACCGGGCAGATCCAGGCCAGCATAAAGCAATACATCATTCACAGACCATCACACAAAGGGGGTTACTGTGTTGTTATGGCCTACAATAGCGAATCAACCTTTATATGTGGGAGATGTCCAAATTGGGCAATCCAGCTCGAGATGTTCGGCATCGAAGGAGCACTGGACGGAAGGTCGATTATTGGATCGAAGCATCCATGCTGCAGTCAACCAAGGTATAGAGCCCAATCACTGTGAACTGAAGCCGAATACAATCATGAGGAAATTGTTAGTAGCAATGCATCTAAAGGGGGTAGGCGATGTTTCATTGGCATGTATACCAATAAAGCAATCCAATCCTTTGTGATCACAATGGGGAATTAGAGCTCATCTCTGAGTCGTACCCCAGACAAATCCCAGAACCTAATTGCAACAACCGCAGTCCAGTGCTTATTCCATTAACTGTTTGGTCCAACATGAGCGGTGATCCGAAAAACTGTCACTGCATCCAATGTCCAACCATAGATTCCTAATCCACTCAAGTGATACTGTGGCCTGGGGATCATGCAAAGCATCACCCAACTCAGCCCCATATCTCAAATCTCCACTATTTGGTGTATTTTGAAGCATTTCCAGCATATACAAAGGGCCAATTTTGGAATTTATTGACAAAGCTTCACATTCTGGGAACATACAAAGCCTTGGCCTATTTTGGAATATATTTTACATCTAGACAAAGGGAAGCTTTGTCAATAAGTACATTTTGGGAACACACAAAGTGACTATTTTAGAATGCATTTTACATCTAAGTATGCTCACCTCTGCCAAATTCCTTTGAAGAATGTACTTATTGTGACCACTTGACCGACAGAGACAATAGTCATACATTAGTAGGAATGCATGTGGTATACCATGAAGCTCATTCAGACATAGTTTGACTCTAGTGGTGTTTTCAACAACGGGGATGGCAGAATTGTAGCGATGTGAGTTCCCATTTGAATCCTATACACACCCAGAATCTTCAAACATCGTAACCAAAAAGGAGCTGGTGTGACGATCTATAAAGAAAGACACAATCCGATCAGCCTCAAAACTTGGGAGTGGTTTGGAACATCAGACTCACCTCAAATGAGTGCCTTCCGGTGAACAGATAGCAGTCTCCAAGGCAACGTTAAACCCTTCATCACCAGTGCATATGGTTCCGCTCAATAAGGTCAGTGTTGACATTGAGTACTGCGAGGAGTACAGCGGCCACAATTGAAAGGGTGGATGAACGCATTGGAAGATCAAATGGATTGAGTCTTAGAGCTATCTTTCAATTATCCTTAGTTTAAATACAGAGCCAAAGTTTACGTGTCCTTAAGTAGTTCTGTTCTTCCACCACAAACTTAGAACTGCGTCCGTCACGACGCGGGCTATATTGGCCGAAGGGTCATTAGGTGGGGTCACCTGTCTGTGAGCGGCGAGTCTCGATCATTTTAAAGTAATAATTCAAGTGCCGGGTCTTCGTTAACAGTACTACCTCGAATCCACTTGAAGCAACCAAAAGACGCGGGTTTCCTTGAAAGGATGGGTGCAAAGATTTCCTATGCCATCTCCCATTCCGTGTGTTAGGCCGACTATCACTTTTGTCTTCATTGTCAGGCTGTCGCCTCTCACCTGTCGTCTCCCACAAAGGATAAAATGCTCCATGTTCTTAGAAGTTCGTAAATCATGCTGCAGCATGAGGTCTGATTACATCGACGATGGAACTATCCCCGGATTCCTCAAAGGATTGTCGTAGAATTCACGTCCTATCTCCTCAAGACTTGAAGGCTTATAATCCGGATAAAGGTCTCTCGCGTCGAGTGCACCATAAAGGCTAACGGCTTCGGCCACATTGCACCTTCCTTCGATGTATAAATCCTTTCCCATGATGGAACGGAGGGTGGTAAGAGGATCTCCTTTCAAACCTTCTTCAATCTGCGCAGCGATCAACTACTCGAAAGTAAGTATTCTTAAAACGAACATGTGAGAGTAAAATATTACCCTTGGATAGTCAGAGAAGTCTTCGCCAGTAATTTCCCCTGCCAACTTCCAAGCCTCCCCCTGTGTCCATTCGCCATCATACGTCATGACGATCCTGTTTAACGTTCTCGGATCGTTGATAATGCTGACCACGAACGGACCAATATTCTTCAACGCAGTGCAAGCAATTGTTTTGCCTCCATCCTCGACGAAGGTACTGGTCCACTGCTCTAACATGCTGAGCTCGAGCTTGTGCGAATAGGGGAAGAGAGAGTGGGTCCACCATCCGATCTGAATGATCGTATATGGGATTTCGAGCTTCTTGATTAGGTCTCGTTTGTCGAGTTTCTATAGTTGAAGTTTATCAGCATTTAGCGATGTAAGAGAATTGCGTACGTCGTCCTGTATCCAGATTACACCTCTAGGCAATTCATATCCAAACTCACTGGGAACAAATCGCTTCACACTAGCTGCTTTAGCTGCGTAGATGAGATTTGTCTGGTCTGTGAATGTAGTGAGGACAGTAGAAATGACGACATCTGCTCCATTCAGGAGATCTGTCAATTCTTCGATGCTGTTTTTAGCGATATCTCCTTCTCTTATCTCGACTCCCGCAGCCTCAAATTCTGACACCACTGGTTTATTGCGCGATTCGGGACGAACGACAGCAGCAATACGCTAAGATATGAGAACTAATTTGTTCGTATACGCAGACTTACGATTGCATTCGCAGAAAGGAGTGCCCTGGTAATGGATTGACCTATGCGGCCAGTTATCCCAATGACAAGCATGAGAGCTGTTGGGTGAGACATCTGCCAATGTGGTCGATTGCACAATTGTACCGTGAGCTCTCTCACTGTTTATGCTACGTGGCTCGCGCTCAACGTCTGTCACTCATGACACTCCCGAGAGTACCGCATTATTGGCTCAATGATGAGCACGAGGTTTTCATGCCAAGCGTGAAGTCGAGGAGTTGATCATGATCTCAGATCTGGATCAAAGTTCCGCTTTACACGATGCAAATTAATCGAATTTAAATGAAAGTCTAATTGTCGTGAGCTCCTCGGAGCTTTCGACACTTGCACTAATCTCCTCGCCACCTGCAACATAGCCAACCGGCGAGACTGGCTCGATGGCAGGAGCGGGCACCTTCTCTTTCTCTCACAGTCTTTTCAGATGCGTTTTTATCATACACACTCAGATGGTAGTTCAATCTCAAGATCTCAATCTCGGGGCCATGTGCTTGCCATGTGCCCATTTCCCCCTAATCTCTTGAATGTGGTCACAAGCGAACAATCCAATTAGAATAACATACCACTGATAAATCACACTTGTTTACGAGTCCTGGCCATTTCGTATGCGATACGAGAAAGGAAGTGGGAGTTTGGTGATAGTCGGAAGACTCAGACTCGGAGTCTGACAAACAGGCCTTGTAACAATAATCGCCAATGCTTTTTTCTTCGTCGTGAGCAAAGCTGGCAAGTAGTGCGAAAGGACGAGAAATGAATTTAACCTCGAGAGTAACCAGTCCAGGGAAAACTTATTTTGATAATTGTACTTGCACACTACTGCCCATTACATAACTAGAAGCAATGCACGAACGTTGCAAGACTCTAGGAAGACGTCGGCTTGGCGATTGGCTCAGCGGATTGAGCACTCTGCATTATGCGTCACTTGAGGGAAGTAAACCAGTCCGACCGTATCTGATACAAAGGCAAAAGATGGATAGTAATGAATGCCAAAAATGAGACGTCTTGCGCTCGTGGCTTTGGCCAAATGAAAGTGTGACAGACTGACTGAGCCAAATCGAGGACTGAGGTTTTGGTCGGATGCAGCTTCGCGAATCTACGGTCTGTCGGCCGTAATCACAAGTGCCAAGCAAGGATGGAATATCTCACCTAAGAACAAGGAAAATATCCTAGGCACTTGGAGCGGCCGTACCGAGAAAGGGAAAGTAAAGTGAACAGGCAAAAGGCGTTTAGATCACGTGCTACGCTTGTGCAAACCCGCCATGCGCAGCCAGCCCGGATGCAAGTTAACGGCTGTGTCTGGTGCAGTACGGCAATGCTGAAGCTGACATCTAAGGTTTACATAGCGAAAGGAAGGCTGGATTTTTCACTCACTGTTGGCTTCCGAGCTTCCGCTTTATGAATCGGCATATTGTATCGAGTTACAGCCAAAAGTGATGAGGGTTACAAGGTCTCTCTCCAAGCTCGTATATGCCTTTCAGGGTATGCTTTTTGTTCCTTTCTGTTCCTCTCAACCGATCGTTAACAGTACTACCTCGAATCCAATTGAAGCAACCGAAACACGCGGCTTTCCTTAAAAGGATGGGTGCAAAGATCTCCTATGCCATCTCCCATTCCATGTGTTAGCCGACTATCATTGTTATCCTCAGGCTGTCGCCTCCCAACTGTCGTCTCCCACGAAGGCAAAAATGCTCCGTGTTCTTAGGGTAACATAGAAGTTCGTAAATCATGCTGTACCTGACATTTTAGAGGTCATTCATTGGTCTTCTATACGTGTTATCTCTCATAACGAGACCCGAACAGGCTTTTCTTCAAGTTCTATCAGACAACAGATGAAGCCCAACTCGAAGAGGCTCTTTCCATCAGAAGCGGCAAGTGAGGTACTGAGACACGGTCTGTACGGGAGAGACAAGGACACTAACTGTTTGTCGCTACGTCCTCTTTTGAAATCGTGCTGTCTATAAAATGTTTTACAGATACATATAGTAACGATATGCCATCCGTGGCTAGAGGTGATCCCTGCACCATATTACTACTACTCAGGCCCCCGGATTATCGATTATCAATACACGGTTGGTCGAGCGCTATAGACTTCCCGAACGGACGCCTAGTAGGCTATGGCGCGATCATGCTTAGGCTTACTAACCATCAACGTTTGTCCTCCTGGACGCCACTTTACTCTCTCCTAGACAGACTGATCCCCGATCATGATCTTGGGCATGCGATTGGTCTGTTTGATCATCATTGCTACAATGTCCCTTTTAGGAATAACCATCAGAAATTGTGCAAGTTCGACGGACCCAGAAGGAAAGCGAGGAAAATTTACCATGTATAAATTTCCAAGCTGGTAAAAAACTCTCAACGGAAAATGAACCTGCACAGAAAGAACACCGAACCCACTCAGAGGCAGTGGGAAGACAGCTTCAGTGTTGATCAGAAACGTACGCCGCAGCTCGACTACCCGCATCATCCACGTGTTAAACTTGATCATTTGCATAGCCTAATATCGCTTCTTCCCCTTGCTAAGATAAACGACAGATAGTTCTTCGAAGCTGTGCCTTATGCCAATCAGTACCTTACAGGTGGTCGGGGAGGCGAGAGGATTCCCGAGTCTACCGAATCAGACCTACTCCAGGATCTTGCACGCGTTCTATATGTTCGAACCCACCAATTAACACATCCATGGCTATCTTTCCGACGTCTCGCTATTCCTTTTGTTTGATGTGCCTCAGTATCTTACAAAGGCAAACTTCCTCAAATACAGCGCACAAATTCCAATATCCGATCCGGGTGGACAGCATGCTTCCCGCTCTGTAGAAATACCTCTCCGGGTCTGTTCTTCCTCGCTCATTCCTTGCCGTCCTTCGTCTTGTCCCCAAGTACACGAAGATGTCGTCGGTAGCAGCAGTGTCAAAATCAGGTGGAGCAATTCTCTTGGGTGGGCTTTTCGCTTCTGTGTAAGTCTCCTTCCTTTTGCGTTAAACCTATTGGTCATTCGCTGGATAGACTATCAGGAATCCTCCTCCTCCAGACCATTCTCTACTTCAAATTCTATCCAAAGGATTCATCGAGGCTTAAGAGTCTTGTGGGGATAACTTGGTGCGTTTCGCTTCTCCATCTTTTCTCTTCCACTTTGAATCGCTTACAACTAAACATCCCTTCAGGTTGACAGACACAATTCACTCCGTTTTCATCTGGTGCTCGGTATGGGATTATTGCGTCTCCAACTTCGGTCGGGGGGAGTATATGGATCATATCGCTTGGAGTATTGCGCTTACTATCGTCTTCACTGTACGTTCACACCGCTCACTCTCTTCCTTTACCAAAATTAACTAGGCATTGATGACGTTTTTGGTGCATTGGTACGGTTTTCTCTCTTCAGTTCTCAATGAGATTGTAATATTTGTTGGGCAGTTTTTATGCTTATAGGATATTTCTCTGTACGTCTCCCTCATGTTCTTTCCTGAGTTCTGATCTCAGTGGTGTGGGCAGTGAGCAGAAAAGCATGGCCGCTTGCAGTTTCACTCGTAATCCTTACTTTCCTAAGACTATGTGCGTCTCATCTGGATCTGGCTATCATTGTTAATTGGGTGCTAGTTGCTGCATCTGGTAAGCCAAACATCTCGCTCAGAATGAATGAGACGGCCTAATGCAAGGGTGAAGTATCAACAGCAGAGATGTCCGCCTTCTTTCTCCTCGTTTTGAACTGCTGACAAACAAATGTAGGATCCGTTTGAAATCATTTTCACAATTTGTCGGTCATTATCATGTGCGTCCTCCCTGTCTCTTCGATAATACTAACCGATCATATAGTGGGTGTTCACAGTCGGCCTATCCCTCTCCGTCTCAGTCGATTTCCTCATCACATTCTCGTTGTCAATTCTACTTCATAAAAGTCGAACAGGTGGCGAACGGTGCGTTCTTCCCTCCTCTCTTTTTGGTTCGGCGCTTGGTGGCTGACTAGCACTGATGACAGGTTAAATCAAGTCATCGATACTTTAATTCTCTACGCGTTCGAAGCGGGGAGTATGACATTGTGAGTCTTGTCACCTGCTGTCCTCTTTTGTCCAACATCGATTAGCGTGGCAACAATCATTTCTCTCATTTGTGTAAGTTTCCTTCATGCAAAGTCGAAGCCTGAGTGAAGTCTAACATGGGTTGGATAGTGGGTCGTCCTCCCGACAAACCTTATCTTTCTGGGGTTACATTTCGCAATTTCGAAACGTAACTCATCGGTTCTTTCTTACACTGTCATCTCACTTTACCAGTTTATGCAAATTCTCTCCTTGTGACGTCTGTACCCGCTTCTACCTTCGTCTCACAGCTAATCCTCGAGGCAGTCTCAATACCCGTCTAACAATTCACCGTAACCAGCCCTCCTACGAAGTCTACGATGCCAGTGGTTCCGAACGACACGATCCTTCGTTTCTCGTTCTCTCTCAGAGAAGGAATAGGACTATTGACGTTAGTCTCCTTCCCTTACTTCCTCGTTTTTTGGTCGTAGATGGATTGATTGTTTCTTCCTATAGAACGGTCAAAAGGACCCAGGAACACCCTCATATTTGGTTGACGATGGCGCCGATAAGAGAAAGTTGCAGATCAATGTCGAAAGGAGTTATCGGGTTGAGAGTGATATTTTTGTTGAGTGATTCATTTATGTTGTACTAGTTATATGTATCATGTATCGATCAACGTGTATTCGAGCGAGGTCTGAGATCTGAGTATTTTACAATGGGTAGGCGCACATTCAGAATGGCTCATTCAAGTTGAGGTAATTTTACCTTACCCGTATACCATGGTAATGGGCCATCGCGTTCGCGTGGCATTTCCGGGTCCCGAAATCTGCGCATCGGTCATGCATGAATGTGCGCGCAAGTGGAGTTTGATGTTGTTTGACTCTATTCGAGGATAGAGATGTCACGTACGTTTCAAGTTGCATGCAGCAAACAGTGTCGGTACGTACAACTTGCCAGCATGGAGTCAACTTCTTCATCAGTCTTTTAACATTTTACTTGCGCACTTTTTGAACTTTTTTGCTTGCAAAAAGCAAAAAAGTGAAACAGCATAAAAAGCTTTATAAAAGGGAAAAAAGCTAAAAAAGTGAAAAAAATATAAGCTACTGTCACTATGTCTACACAGCTTTACTGGTCTAAACATTTGTAGCTTTTTACACTTTTTGACTTTTTATAACTTTTTATAACTTTTTCTACTTTCTGTACAGCTCACTTTTTTTGAAAAGCATACCTAGCTTTTGGCTCTTGCAAAAGCTTGTGCAAGCTTGTGCAAGGTCAAAAAAGTAACATGACAGGTTTCTGATGTTGTCATTCAACTTCAATGAATGTGCCACGATTTGGCCACGATATGATTCAGAACCCTAACGAATCTTGTTGGATTTGAGTTATAAAGACACATTTTCATCTTACATTTGAGCTGCAAGTGCATTTGGAGGCATCAACATTGTGCCACTGATCATGAGTAATCCAAGAAGTGTTACAATCCACGTGACTGTAACTCCTCTTGCCTTTTTCTTTTCTGGTCCGCTCGACACCCACGATTAAATTTACGGTCAATGTACAAGCTGTTACAAGCATTCTAACGAGTATGGGGACAAGTTCTTTGATCTGTGGTAAGTTTTTCCTCATGGATTCAGATTTCAAGAATTTTAATTCCATTTTAATTCCATTTACTTATCTACTTAATTCAGGGCTGTCGAGATTCCATGAACACCCATAGTTGTAAAACTGCTTCCAAGGCTGGCTGGTTAGTCGCCTATCACCATTGCAAGTAATGAACCAATTTCCAAACAACTAGCTGGTACGTGTCATCTCCTGGTCTACGCGTATCCAAGTTGGAAAGGTTGTTGCTTGCGGTGATAGGGACGCTTGGGGTGGCAGTGCACATGAGTGGAACTGTCGATGCGAAGTCTAGGGAGAGATCTGTGATCAAAGGTGTCTAAGCAAAACCCCTAAACCACAAAACACACCACAAACAACACACACTAGTTGTCTTTTAATGTCCCGGGGGTTGTGAGTTTTAAGCTCTTTGTTATTCTAGAGAAGTGTCTCAAGCAGGGAAATGCTTTGGAACTTTCTCTATATCAGACTAGTAAGAGTTTTCAAACTTCTAGAGCAGTTGTCTAACTCCTAGAAACAGCAGACTATGATATCCGACACAAAAACAATGCACCAACAGATGCAAAACCAACTTTAACACAAAATCCAAACTCAAAACTCCAAAATCACAACTTGTAAATCCAAAACTCAAATCACAAACACATTAATCTCACACTAGAGATGAACCAAACAAAACCCAATTGTTTAACACCAAGCCAAATACAAATAGTAGGTAAGGGGCGGTTATCTAGTGGTATTACAAGTCCTAGACAGCCTTATATACAGTTCTAGAGATATAAATATAGATGAATTGAGATTGTATGTACCTGGCCATGCATTGATACGACCGATTTTCAGCTAAGGCTATAAATCACTCTTTTAATACTCTACATAAGTCTAAGCCTTGGATATCTGCATTCTATGAATTACTTGCTATAGCTTACGATGCAGTTAAAGCTATGTGTTAGAGATCTAGAAAACTGGATTGATGAGTCAGGGTTAGCTATCGCTTGAGATACGGTTAACTTATGAATCGGCTAGACTCTATGAGGTATTTGCCAGAGGTTTACTTAGTGAAAGAAAGGATATCATTCGAATCCGAGCTAGCTACAGAAGATCTAGAACAGTTGACTATCTAGAAAGCAAACGGTAATAGGCTATGGGAAAACTAGAAAAGTCAAACAGTTAGAGAAATGCTCGGGAAAGTTAGAAAGCTTTGGGACTCGACTCCGCTTGGACCTGGAAATAGTCTAGGAGTTGCTTGGTCTAGCACCGGCACTCAGGAGAATGTCGATCAGCTCAGCTCCACTGATCTAGAATTCAGTGATCAGGGATCAAAAATGTTGGAGTCGCGATGACTCTAGGATCAGTCTCTTTGTAAGATGATTGAGGGCCTAGAAAGGTCTGCCCAGTCATATCTAGGAGTATTGGAGAGATTCGGAAAATCGGATAGGACCCAATAAGGAAGATAGTAATCGAGGGACCATCAGAAGGAGTCATCAAAGGTTGAGAGCATTCCGATAAGCCTTCTGTCCTCTCCTGTGAGTCAGAATCAGCTTAGGAAGAAAGCTTGGAAACGTTTCGTCTATTCTAGTATCTGCTTGGCATTTGTATAAAAGGACTTGAAGTTCTAGTAGTTAGAGAAGTGATTTGCTACCTGTTGTACTTTGGGTTCCGTGTTCAGAAATCTATTGTTATCAGTGTTTGTGCTATCCTTCATGTGATTTGAGACTTGATTTAAGGAATCATCTTGGATTTGCATACATCTTGACTTGGATTTGTCTTTGGGTTGACATTTGTGTTTGACTTTGTGATTGTCCATTTGTGAATTCGTGAGATATATGTTCCCAGCCTCTATCATACACCCTTGGTGTTAAAACACACTCCTGGTCTATAGGAAATATGTTTGTCACATTTTCTAGAAAATCAGTACAACTTGAAATAAGCCTTCTATTGAGATAGAAACCTTGCAAAGCTCTCCTTCTGACCTCACAAAACACGGAATATCAAAGTGGTTGTGTGTATATTAGGAGTGTCTTGTAGTCTGCAGTGCTCTGTGTGGATTAGCAGGCTTTCTAGATATATTGGTCTCGCCCCGTGCACTCGCACATTCCTCATCAGCATGTATACAGTTCGATAAATAATAGATGAATCAGAAAGAAAATGAGAAAGGGATCTCCGAGGGTGGTTGCCATATGCTGCACCACCTACCCCTATTTTTGAAGTAGGGCTGTACCCAGGCATAGTGGTTCTAGTACTGTGACCACATGGATCTGCATTCCAGACACTGCTTTGAAACACTTTTACTAAGCCTCAGGTGCCTTGTGATCAGCCTATCCAATACCGTGACATTCCTAGTCCTGTTTTCTAAGCACTCTCCCAACTCTAGATGACTCAGTGGACCATGCAGTACACCAACACTGACAAACATGATGCTGGATCAGGTGTTTCTGGTAGCCTAGAGGATGCCTTTCAACTTTCTTTCCTCCTTTCCCCTAGACTCAATCATGTGATTGTCACAAATCATAGCCATAGTACAGTTCTTAGTACTAGACATGAATTCCTGAGAGTTCAACCTGTCTAGGATCATCAATGACACCAATCAACTATACTAGCCATGTTTAAGAAAGACCAAACTCAGTATACAGCCTAGTCTCAAACAAAAACAGCCACAAATGAGTTGCAAAGCCTAGATGCATACTCAGTCACCAAGTCTAGATGTAACGCCAGACTATAGACGAGCTAATAGACACATCTTGACCTTATAGTCAAACTTATCTTGATAACATTGCCAGTTTATAAGCTTAGCTGCAAAACCAGCATATCATCTTCCCCAAACTAATAACATTGACTGTCCTCAGTCATTCTAGTCGTTTCGTACTGTTTCGAACTGTTAGATTCACAATTATCAACAAGGGGGTGCTGGAATTCCGATCCGACACATGGAGTAGGGGGGGGGGCTGTAGGTCTGATGGGGTGTTAAAAATTTTTTGTATGTCAAAAAATTATTAATGAGAAAGGCTCTCAGGCAGGGCATATAAGAGCCTCCAGGGCTCACATGCTTTGTATCTACCTATTGCAAACATGTTAATCTTTATTTTGAAGTTATGGCCACATTTGAATGTGATCTCAAGTAGGTATCAAGTTGGTATAGTACTGTATTTATCCGACCGGAAGTTCCCTCCCATGGCTTTTACGTAAGTGTCCCCACTTAGCTCCGGGTTCCCGACCTCAAGAATGGGGGGGACACCTTAGTTCTCTAAGGTTGGGTGTACTGCCGTTATGTAATACTCTGTATAGCACAGAAGCCA